>PVJA010051836.1:0-12648 GCA_004027025.1 Myocastor coypus
CAGCAATCCAAGCATTCAAACCCCTACAGCCAAGAAAGAAGAAGGCCTGGTTATTTTTCAAACTGGCATCAAACCTTGGCATCATCCACATGGCATTGGTGTTTAGGTGCTTGCAGAATGTACAAGTTCTTGGGTTAAGTCAGCTTCCACATTGATTTCAGAAGAAGGCCTGGGAGGTCAGGCAGTGTGTCCCTGCAAGGACAGGGTGTAAGCTGTGAGTGAGAGGTCTATTCAGTGACAACCCCAGAAGTTTGGAAAAGCCAGGAATGTGGCTTACCTAAGGGAAGTGGTATGGCGGGAGCAAAGCTGGCATAAAAGAGAAACTGAGAGCCACCACAAAGAGTGCTGCATGGGAGGAGCCGAATGGAGCTCACAATTTGCCACAGATTGCTTCGGATGTCCCACAAGGAACTACAGGATTTAATGTTTGCCCTGATGGATTTGGGACTTGTATGGGTCCCAATGTGTGTATTTCCTTGTTGTTTGCAACTTTAGGCATGGTAATGTTGATCTTGTGCCTTTGAATGTTGGAAGTTTTTAACTTTTCTTTTGTGCAGTTGTTCACAGCTAAGAGTTTGCCTTGGATCTTGGAGGAGACTTGGGACTTGGACTTTTCAGCAATGTTGAAATTGTTTGGACTTTGGCAACTCTTAGAGATGGACTAAAATGTCTTTTGTACAAAGGGATGTTCATGAGAGTTTGTGGGTCCAGGGGCAGAATGTTATGGTTTGTGTGCATTTGTGCCCCCAAAGCCTCATACAATCATGGAGCACACTTAAAAGAGTTTGTGATTAACTCATGGTCCACTAGGATTGTGGGTATGAGTGCTGCTGGGATTATGGGTGTGAGCGCTACTCCCAGCCTGGGGCAGACAGCCTGAATGCAACTTAAGGGAGTGACGACTTCCTCTCTATATCCACTGGTGAACTCCTGCTGCCCTCTTGCTCTGCTCCTCTGCCGCCATGAAAGGTTGCTCTCTGCCTTGTGCCAGTCTACGTTGGAGCCAGCTGACTATGAACTGAATATGAGCTAAATAAACCTTTCCTTTCTGCATTTTGGGTTTGGGATATTTGTCTCAGGAATAAGAGAAGAGTAACTGAGATAGAGTCTTTGAATTTTAGGGTCTTAATTCTTTTTTAAATTTCTTATATGTTCCAGATAAAAGGCATTTATCTGAGGGACAGTAGGCAGAATGTTTTTCTGTTTGTGGGATTTCTTTCTGTTGGTGAGGTGGCTTTTTTTGTTTGTTTGTTTTGCTGTAAATTTTTTTTCAAAGAGATGAGATCCAGTTGTTGATTTTTTTTTTCTGTATTTTTAAGGGAAAGGGTCTACAGGGTGTTCAAGGTCTTACTACTAAATCAGATTCATAGTGATTCATCCCTTTGCAGCCTTCCAAGAGCTGGAATTACAGGCACATGCCACTATGCCCAGTCTTGATGTCTCAGTGTCCTGCAGGGGTGGGGCAGGAAGGCCTGGGGATTGAACCCCTGGCCCCTGTGCCTACTTGCATGAGCTTTAATCTGCTGAGCTATTTGGCCAGCCTTCAGCTGTTGATTCTTTCAAGTATTTCCTGTGCAGCTTGGTTTTTGTTTATGAACTCTCTGCCTACTCCTATGTCTTCAAGATTTCTACCAAGTTCCTTCTCCAGTGAATTTAGTGTTTCTGTTTTAATATTTAAATCTTTATCTGTTTTGACTTAAACTTAGTGCATGGTGATAGACATGAGTCTAACTGTAGCCGTTGGCATGTGGACAGTTCATTTTTCCAGCACCATTTGCTACAGAGCCTGGCTTTTTTCCAGTGAACATGGCCCCTTGTGAACAATAAGGTGGCTGAGCGTGTTTGTTGTTGTGTTTTCATCTTCTAATCTGTTTCACTGATCCTCAAGACTTTTTTTGTCAGTACCATACTGATTTTAATCACAGTAGCTTTATAGTCTAATTTGATGTCAGGGATTGCAATGCCTCCTGCCTTTCTGTTGTTTCCCAGGATGGCCTTTGCTATTCTAGGTCTCTTCTGGTTCTAAATGAATTTTAGGAATATTTTCTCTATATCTGTGAGGTAAACTGATAATATTTTTTTGTGTGTGACTGGCTCAGGCTGTCCTGGAGGGGGGACTAGGGTGGCATGTCATTCTGGGGATCAAACCGTGGTCCCTGCATGCTTGCCTAAGGTTGCCCAAGTAGACACTTTAGACCACTGAGCTATCTTGCTGGCCCCCACTGATAGTATTTTCATTGGGATTGCAGTGTATCTGTCTAACAATTTTGGGGGTATGGAGACTTTCATAATGTTGGTTCTTTCTCCAGAAGCAAAGAATATCTTTACACTTTCTTTATCTTTTCTCGTGGAGGCACTTCATGTTTTTTAGATGCTATTGTGAAAGGCATCTATTCCTTAATTTCTTTCTTGGTGAAGTCATAGTTTTTTTTACAGACATGCAATTGACTTTTGAGTTTTGAATTTGTATCCAGCTGGGCTACTGTATTTAGTTATTAATTTTGGGAGTCTTGGTGGTGTTTTGGGGTCTTCTCAGTAGAGTATCTGTCACTTGCAGATAATGATAAGTTCACTTCTTCTTTTCCAATCATTATTTTTTTATTTCTCTACCTTGTCTAATTTCTCTGGTTAATGTTTCCATAACTATATTCAATAAGAGTGATAACATTGTGCATCCTTATCTTGCTCCTGATTTTGAAGTCAAGTCTTTCAGTTTTTGTCCATTTAGAATGATGTTGGCTATTGTTTGTTCATGGATGGCTTCTATCAGGTTGAAGCAAAGATAATCTATTCTGATATTCTGTAAGGCTTTTTTGTTTGTTTGTTTGTTTTCTAATTTTTTTTGGTCTTTTTGAGACAGGGTCTCGCTATGCAGTTCAGGCTGGCCTTGAGCTCACTTTTGTAGCCCAGGCTAGTCTTGAACTGCACCGATCCTCCTGCCTCAGCCTCCCGAGTGCTGGGATTACAGGCGTGAGCCACCACGCCCGGCTTTTATTTTTTTATTTAATATTTTTATTGTTTAAATTTAACAATGGTTATATTACATATTTTCATCATCAGATCAGTTTAGATTAATACATATAGGTATATAAGATTGATCAAGCAATTAAACATTAACCCTTCTAAATCAACATTACTTTTTTTTTTCTTTTCTCCTTTCCTTTCTTTGAAAGTTGACATATTGAATATTGTCCTCACAATCGTTCTACAGAGTACAGTGTGTGGGCATGACCCACCTCCCTATTGATGTTGCTTAGAAAAAGAAAAAAGGAAAAGAATACACTTCTCTTTGGACTAAGAGGAAGCACATACATACACAGTCAAATGTTCTGCAATTGCAGTGGGCCATCAGTGAAACTTGTGATGTTGGAGGCTATTGAATCTAAGCCTCCTAAAGCTCATCTCACCAATCTAGCTCTGCATTTCATGCATTGTAATTAAGCATTTTTTTTCTTGCTGGGTGGTCAAGAGCAAGTCGAAGCAAGACCTGTATAACAAAACATTCTTTTTTTTTTTTTTTAATCTTCCAGGGTCAAACTAATACGGATGAATGCTGGACTTTTTCAAAAGCCTTCTCTGCATCTATTGAGATCATCATGTAATATTTGCTTTGATTCTGTTGATGTAGTATGTTACTGTATTCGTTACTTTTTGCTCGTTGCTGGGACAAATACCCAACACTCAAAATGAAGGAAGAAAAGGTTTATTTAGCTCACAGTTTGTGGAGGTTTCAGTCCATATTCGGTTAGCCCAAGGCTGAGTGGAGCAGGGCGGAGAGCATCCAGTTCATGGCGGCAGAGCAGCAGCAAAATGGTGGCAGAGGTAGCCAACCAAACAGGGCAGCAGAGCAGCAGCACCAGCTCGAGCTACAGTCTGTCTCTCTGTCTCTCTCCATATCACAGTCAGGCTCTCTGCCCCAGCCCCAGCCCCAGGCTACACCCATAATCCCAGAAGCACTTCCACCCATAATCCCATCAGTACTAAAACCCATAATCCCAGGGATCATGGATCAAGTCTCAAACTCTAGCAGTCCCCACCCAATGACTCCATGAGGCTTTGGGGGGACAACTAGACATAAACCATAACAGTTACACTTATTGATTTGCATATATTGAGCTATTCCTGCATTCTTGGGATAAATTCTACTTGATCATGTTGTATAATCTTCTTGATGAATTGCTACATCCTGTTCACTAGCATTTTATTGAGAAGTTTTTCGTTTGTGCTCATCAGGGAGACTGCTCATAGTTCTTTTCACTGGTTAGGTCTTTCTCTAGTCTGGATATCAGGTTAATACTTGCCTCCAAGAATGAGTTAGAGAAAATTGCTTCCCTTTCAATTTCATTGAAGAATTTGAGAAGGATTGGCATTTAACATTCTCTAAATTTCTTGTAGAATTTTCTGTGAATTCATCAAGATATGACCTTTTCTTTGTTGGTAAGTTTTAAATAACATTTTCAATTTTGTTGTCTGATATCAGATTACTCAGGATTTTTATGTCTTCTTCACTGAGTCTTGGTAATTCATATGTATCTAGTAATCTGTCCAATTATTCTGTTTTGCATCTTATGAAGTAAAGACGTTTAAAGTAGTTATTGATAATCTTCTGAATTTCTCTAGGATCCTTAGTGATTTCATTCTTTTTATACCTTAGTGCATGAATTCGAGTGTTTTCTTTCCTTTTTTGGTATGTTTGGCTAAATTGCTGAGAATAGGCCCAAGGTTTTGATCCTCCTTCCTCAGCCACCCAGACTGCTAAGGTTGCAGGCATGTACCTCTGCACAAGGCTAACTTTCTTCCTTATAAGTGCTTACTTACATAGCTCAACATTGGTAATTACTAGTCTAATCATAAAATAGATAAATAGTAAATCTTTTCATTTATAATGTTAGGCATAGTGTAAGTGCTATGAAGTAATGCTAAATGAATTTCGGCAAATTTAGAGACATTAGAAAACATTTATCTTTTGAAAATTCAATAGGACCGGCAGTATAGTTCAGCAGACTAAGCACTTGCTTAGGGAAGCACAGGGGCCAGGGTTCAGTTCCCGGCCCCATTTGTAGCACGGCCCCACTCTTGAGCACACTGAGCCTGAGATGGAGTCCTGGTGCAACAGTGTGTGCCTGGCCAGAACTTGGGAGGTAGGAAGCAGGAGGATCACCATAAGTCAGCAGTGAGACCCCAGGAATTGCTGCCCAGTTTTGAGAAATGTGGTCATCTATTAAGCCAAAAGTATTTCCCAATCCTGGGGGGCCAGGGAGATAGTTGAGTAGAATAAGAGTTTGCCTGTCAAGCGCGAAGCCCTGAGTTCAGTACATAACTGGTCTTGTCTCTCCATCTTCCTGTTCCAAACCACGTGGATGCGCTGGGGGGCTGCGGGTCTGAGGGACGCAGCTCAGGCCGTCACTGCTGCTGTCGCCAGAGTTGCCACTCCTGCACTCTCGGGCCACCTGTGCCTCTAGGGGAGAGGGCTACACATGGCAGTCCCAGTGCACTCCCTCCACTTCGCAGGGTGCAACTTCTTGTGCCTGTGTCTGGTCCTGTCAACCCTGAGCAGGGCCCTGTCAAAATCCGAAAGATTCAGGCCAGAGACGACAGCCCTGGCCTCCGAAATTTCGAAGCTAACTTCATAAGGCTGTTGGACAAAATAACTAATAGTTCTCGAATTGAAATAAACCAAACAGGAACAACCTTATGTTTTCAGCGAGGCCTCCTGTATGGCGGATCCGTGGAACATGACATAGTGTCCTTCGTGGCATTGGCTATTACCTGGAAGGGCTCCTTTTCCTGGCTCCATTTATGAAGCACCCGTTAAAAATAGTTCTTCGAGGAGTGACCAATGACCAGGTTGATCCTTCAGTTGGTGTTCTCAAGGCAATAGCTCTCCCTCTGTCGAAACAGTTTGGGACTGATGGTGAATCCTTCGAGCTAAAGCTTGTGTGTCGAGCAATGCCTCCTGGAGGTGTTGACTCATTTTTAGATATAAATAATCTATCAAAACTATACCAAGAGGTTATAGATAATCTAAATGTATTAATAACAAACAATGAGATCTAAAGAGACTCGTCTCCTAACAACGTCCCATAGGACTGGACAGATTCACACCTGAATTTTACCAGGCCTTGTTGTTGCTCTTGAGACCGGATCTTGCTATGCCGTTTGGGCCAGCTTTGTGCTCACTTTTGTAGACCCCAGGCTGGTCTCGCACTTGTAGCAATCCTTCTGTCTCAACTTCACGGGTGCTAGAATTACAGACAGGCATGCACCTCAACACCCAGTTCCTGCGCCAGGGCTCCCGAGCTGAGATAGCAATGAAGCTGGAGTCCTTGTGCTCGCCAGGCAGGCACTTGTGCCTCTGAGCTACCTCCCCAACCCCTTCTCAGGCTTTTAAAGGAAAACTAATAAAAGCACTCCCCACATAATTCCATAATATGGAAGGAGACGCAAGTTCCAAGATATATTCCAGGAAGCCAGTATTATCTTGCTACCAGAATCTGGCATAGGTGCAACAAAAGGAAACAGGGGGCCAATAAACTTGGGGATCACAGATGTGAAAATCCTTGACAAGATGGATGTACATACAATTTAACACAGAATTAAAATGATTAAGTTTGTTTCATTCCAGGGATAGAAAGTTTGTTCAATGTACCACCAATAACTGTAATATACTACACAGAGTAAAGGTTAAAATCCATATGGTCATAATGTATGCATAAAAAGATTCTAGTAGCATTCAACACTCATCCATGACAAAAAACCCAGAACAAAGTAATCATAGGAGGGTCATGTCTCAAATAATAAGGCTCATTTTGCCAGACCTGTAGTGCAAAAGATATCGAATGGGGACAAACTGTAAACTCTGAAACACGACACAGCTGCTCATTCTTACTACTATAAATATGCTCCTGGAAACCCCAGCCTCAGAAATTATACACAGAAGGTATTAAAAGGGACAAAACCTCATGCTTGAAGATGACACGGTTCTACAACTAGAAAGCCACAAAGAGCTTACTGAATGACATTTGTCTGCTGGCTTTATCAGCAGAACAGCAAGAAAAAAAAGCAACAAGGACACCCAGCAGCTCCTAGGGTTATACCATCCCTGGTAAATTAGGAAAACAGCCTCTCTCTCTCTCTCTCTCTCTCTCTCTCTCCCCGTCTATCTCTCTTTCTCTCTCTCTGTCTGTCTGTCTCTGTCTATCTCTCTCTCTTTCTTTCTCTCTGTCTCTCTCTCTGTCTCTCTCCAATGAAGTAGAGGATACCTATAATAAAATTGTAACACGTCAGTAAAGAAAGAGATTGAAGAAAACCCACTGGAGGATGGCAAGACCCTCCACATGTTTGGACCGGGAAACAATGTTGTGAAATGACCAAACTGCCAGAAGGGGCCTCTTGCTTCATTACAGCTCTAATGAAGACATGGGGTCATTTTCCTCACAGGAGTAGAGAAGGAAGAATTCGTATGAGGACCCTGATTGGCCAGAGCAATCTTGAGCAGGAGGAGTGATGCCTGAGGTGCCACACCACCTGCTTTCAGAGTAGCCTGTGGAGACTTTATTTTTGTTTAAAAGCAGAGAAGTATGTTGAATGGGCCAAAAGTGAGGGCCTGGGTGTCATGCCAGGCACCCACAGCCGTCAGCTGTCAACGGCACAGCCAAACACAGACACTGCAGAAAAGAGCTCTTTCAACAAATGCTACTGGGAAACTGAAGAGAACCTGAGGACGGTGGACATTAGGTACCTATGTCTCACACTGCACAGAAGCCAGCGCCGAGTGGACCAGAGGTTGACGTAAGACTTGAAGATCTGAAAGCAGTGGAGGAGAACACACTGGCAACAGTTCAAGGTGCTGCTGCTGGCACCGATTTCCTTAAAAAATCCAATGGCTCAGGAAAGTATGGAAAGAACTGAGAAATGGGATTTCATGAAGTTAAAAGGCTTCTGCGCAGCAAAGTCCAGTTAAGCAGAATGAAGTTACAATCTCTGGCAGGGAGAGACCTGGCCAGCTGCTCCTTCGATGGGCGATTAAGCTCCAGAAAACCTGACAGCACAGGAACGAGCATTGCGAACAGTCAGTGAGCCAAAGAGCTGAACAAAAAGCTCAGAGATTGAGCACAAATGCCAAACAATTGCATCAAAACTGGCCATCCTCTCGTCACCTGGGAAACGTGAATCTAAGCTCTGCTGAGATCCCTTCTCATTGCAGTCCAAATGGCTGCCACGGAGACTGCACGGCCGTTACAGGCTGGTGAGGATGCAGAAAGCACGGGAGCCCTGCACACTGCTGGTGGGAACGAAAAGGAGCACAGGCACCGTGAAATCCGTGCGGAGAGCCCTTGCTCTAAGAAAGCTAGACAGCGAGGCACGAGGGGACCCGCCCACGCACCTCCTTGTCGCAGTAAGTACCTGATGTAAGTAATGTCGGATGTGAGACAGACACCTGCGCACCAGTGTGGACAGCGGCACTGCTCACAACAGCCATGGCGTGGGTGACCTGGGTGCTAGTAAGCGCAAGAACAGAAAAGAAAAAGGGGTACATGCTGAGAGGAAATTGGCTGGCCACGGGAGTGAAGGGGATAGAGTTTCTGCTGCACAGTGTTTCTCAGTCAGAGAGGTGTTGCACTTGACAGGTGGGGGCTCCAGGAATTCCTGGGTGCTAGCTGGAAAATGAGACCATGTGTGCATATTCGCCCATGTGCACCTGTGCTTGCCCAGCAGGTGGGCAGAGATCATGCGGCACTTAGAGGCTTCAGCCTAGCCTGTGACTGCTGGATACGCCTGCATGCCATTCTCACATCCTTGTTTCTTAGGGTGTAGATGAGGGGGTTCAGCACTGGGGGCATGAGGCAGTAGAAGAAAGACAGGAACCTGGCTTTGGAGGTCCTGGCTGGAGGCTGGAAGTAGATGTAGATGCCAGGTCCAAAGTACAGGGTGACCACGAGCAGGTGGGAGCTGCAGGTGCTGAGCGCCTTGCGCCTCCCTTCAGCTGAGGGCAGCTTCAGCACAGCCCTGGCAATGAGGGAGTAGGAGATGAGCACCAGCAGGGGGGCCACCATTCCAAACGGGATGGCTCCTACAGCCAGGGCCAGGTCATTGGCAGCGGTGTCCCCACAGGCCAGCTTGATGAGCACAGGCACCTCACAGAAGAAGTGGTCCAGGGTGTGGTGTCCACAGAGAGGCAGCTGGAAGGTGAAGGTGGCTTGGATCAGGGAATTGGCCAGGCCACTGGACCAGCAGGCAGCTGCCATCTGCACACACACCCCAGGACGCATGATGACAGCGTACCTGAGGGGCCAGCAGATGGCCACGTAGCGATCGATGGCCATCACGGCCAGCAGGATGCATTCAGTGCAGCCTGTCCAGTGAAAGAGATAAGCCTGTGTGAAGCAGCCCCAGGCGGAGATTGTCTTGTCTGGGCCCCACAGGTTGGCCAGCAGCTGGGGCACAATGGTGCAGCTCACAGTAAGGTCCAGTAGAGAGAGGTTGTCCAGGAAGAAGTACATGGGCGTCTGGAGCCTGGGGTCCAGCAGGGAGAGGAGGATGATGGAGCCGTTCCCCATGAGGGTGAGCAGGTAGGCGAGCAGGACCACTGCAGAGAGGGGAATCTTGAGCCAGGGAAACTCTGAGAAGCCCAGGAGGACAAAAGTGCCGGGGAGACTCAGATTTGCCCTGTCCATGGCACACATTCTGAATATAGGGCTGGAAGGAGAGAGACAGATTTTGAGGGTAAATATGACTTTTCCATTTTTTTCCCTCTCTTCATTTTTACTTCATGTTTGCCCCATGTAAGGCTCCCTTGCTGCTACAGACTGAAAGAACTCTGATACATGAAGGCATCAAGTGGAATTTACTTGAGACAGTTCTCCCAGCTTTTCTTTAGCTTTAGGTTTCTCTCTCTCTCTCTCTCTCTCTCTCTCTCTCTCTCTCTCTCTCTCTCTCTCTTTCCTTTCTGCCTTCCTTACTTCCTGCTTTTGTATTTTAGGGAAGGGTCTACAGGGTTATCACGGTCTGAGTACTAGACTGGACCTGTAGTGTTCTGCCAGTTTACAGCTCCCCAAGAGCCAGGATGGCAGGCACGGGCCATCACGACCAGTCTCAACTGATGTCTAGTGCACACCGGGGGTGGGGCTGGCACAGCAGGCCTGGGGATGGAACCCATGGCCCTTGTGCCTTATTGAAGGTGATTTAATCTGCTGAGCTATTTGTCTAGCCCTAAAATTTTTTCTTATATTGCCATGCAGAACACAGAAAATTTATCAACTTAATATTTAAACGTACAAAGCTGTGCATTTAGGTACATTGACAATATTGTACAGTTATCACCAGCGTCCAATTCCTGCATGGTGATAGTTTGCAAATTCATTCAGAACCTATTAAATGCTCCTTTGATCTACCAGCAACAATGGAAACCTGCTTGTGTTGTTGTCTAGATGGGTTTTGTTATTCTCAAGTAGATTCAAGTAGCATCACGATTTTGTAATTGGCTTACGTTGTCGCTTCCTGAAGGTTTATCTGCACGGCAGTGCTTCACGCCTTGCACACTTCCTAGTGCGCTTCCATGAAGGCCGCCGGCACCCCGACCTCCCAGCTGATGCCCGTGGTTTCCGGGCGATGGTGCTCTGCTTACCGCTGCAGTGCACAGTGGCGAGCGGTGTGGCGGGCGATGCCCCTTCAGACCGTGCTGCCCTTCCTCAGGAGCAGCCTGAGGAGTGACACCGCTGCCCCCAAGGCGCTGGCCTCATTCTGTGCTGAGGAGCTGTGCTCTCCTGCCCGAGGCAGAGCTGTCAGTCTCCCTCCTACCGTGCCGCACACAACTCCCGTGGTCCAGGTGCTGGACAGCTCTGCGGGCCCTGCTCTGTCTTTGCCAGTTGCCTAACCATTTGCTGTGAAGTTGCCCGCGTGTTTCTACGTCTGCTCCGCCATGGATCTGCAGAGCGCAGAGCCCGGAGGTCTGCTGCACTGCGCCGCCTCTCGTTTCCTCACTTTTCTCATTTCCATCTCACCTTCACTACATCTTTCATTATGAACCGCAACGATCCGCACAAAGCCAGTATTTCAGTGTAAGCCACACTCCCAAGAGCACTGCTTCTCACAGGAAGAGGAAAGCGTGGGGACCCCTTTCATATCTCCACGCCACAAGCCGAGACCTAACAGGAAGTTGAAGTAGGACCTGAGCAAGGGTAAAGTGTTAGGAACAGCACTACTTCTCCTCATCGTTGAGGAGAAAGGTGAAAAGGGAGCCGTTGCGTCAGGCTCACTGCAGTCAGACCTGCTCAGTATAGAGAGCTTAAAGGGCGTTTCGTGGGCCACATCAGAGGACTGCCACCAGATAGCAGGGTCGAGCATTACCCAAAGATGCGGCAAGAGAGAGGGAAAGCAGAGCCCAGGATACACCACACGCTGCGTGGGGAAATCAGCTCCAGTGCGGAGTGAAGCGACTGGCAGTGTCTAAGGAAGGGTCAGCAGCGTCTCACGCAGGCTCATTTCCGCTAAGCAAGAAAAAATACCTCATTTGCAGGCAGAATTTTCAGGGCCAGCTGTGGGCATCCTGAGCATGAGCTGAGCTCTGGCCCAGGGCTGTGGGCAGCGTGTGCTGCTGAATTGGGCCTTTCAGAGCCTGGGACCTCCCGGCCAATCAGAGCGACCGTGAGGAGGTAGGTCAGGGCCGTCACCACACACACGCTCGTTCTGCCTGTGCTGCAGTGCAGAAGAGCAAGTTCCCTGTTAGGCTTGGAGGAGACGCAGGGCACAAGACCGTGTGCGGGAACAGGAGGGACGAGGAGCCCGGGGGGTTCCTGTATCGGAAATTATTTCATTTACCAATAGGGAAAAAGTTATGGAGGCCAAAGGATGGAAATTCACAGCGGCGCAGAAGAATCAATGTGGCCACAGAGACCGTGGCGGATAAGGCCCACGTGCTGCCAGAGCATGGCGGTGAGCCATGGCTGAGCTTCGTAAATAAAACAGCATCACATTGTGAAAGCCAATCAAGCCATGCGCTCTGCACTGTGAAGCTCTACGCGACTTTACCACGTGTTCCTTGTGCTTGCTTAGAGAGCACTTGACAGTCAGATGCTACTGGGTCTCTGGGGATGGACAGAAGGTGGGCTTGGGGCCTCTCCAGGCTGCTGAGGAAGCGGAGTTGTGGTGCTGATGCCGTGAGGTGGATCTTGCCCTGTTCCTTACATGATGAGCTCACCTCCAGAGGAGAGGGGAGTTCTGTTCCGTTCTCTATTTTGTCAGGCCAGTGTTTTCAGATTCCAGTGTAGTGGGACCAGGTGTAGGTGTCTGTGTCCCCAGTACAGCTATAGGGCTGGACAGGGAGGTGTGGCAGGAGCCCAGGCCACGCTTGTATGGAGGAGTGAGTGCCCTCCGTGTGGAAAGAACATTAGCGTCCTGCCCCAGGTGTCTCTGTGCAAAAAATGCCCCTGGAAGGATTTGCTTTGGTCGAAGCTGAGGGATGGATGAAGCATTTCACAGCCCGCACGTCACCCCGCAGGCTGCAGATCTGTGCATGGTCCCGTGTGCAGGACTGCGTACCTCATGTTTCTCCCACAGGGATTTGAGCAATAAGGACCCTCACCTCGGAGCACACGGGGACTGTGAACATCCTCGCATCACAGCCAGGCCCTTCCCAGAGGGGACCGC
>PVJA010051837.1:0-12623 GCA_004027025.1 Myocastor coypus
AGGCAGGCCTTTCTGCATGCAGAACTCTGGGCACGAGTGGGAATCCCAGAGAAGTCAAGCTACAAGGCCAATGGTAAGCGGGGAATACCAGACCGGAACCTGACATTTCATACTGCTTCCCTAACAGATCCTTTTCAAAGAAACAAGAACTGAAATGCAGCCTGAACTGACATGCAAAGCAGCCGCTATTTCAGTCTGAATCATGAGCAGGGCCACAGCAGGCAGTCTGAAACCAAGGCTCAAAAGAAAGCTGAATACCCAGGCATGAACTGTGTGGGACAAAGAATTGAAACTGCCTGGACAATTAGACAGTTGCAAGCATTAGCTTTGCTGGGACCTGGGCCAGGAAGCTGCATTTTCTTCCTGGCTAGAGCCATGTAACAGTGATACAGTCTCTCTCTCTCTCTCTCTCTCTCTCTCTCTCTCTCTCTCTCTCTCTCTCTCTTTCTCTCATACACACACACACACACACACACACATTCTCCAAGTTTCCTGCATTTCCCTTGCCTGCCACTGGACTTGGGGACAGCAGTCTCAGCATTGCTTTGCCTCTTGCTGCCACACTACCACCACATCACCTTGTGCTCAGCCCTTCCCCCACCCTAGCCTAGGATCACAACAGCCTGCTCTGTTGCCAGGGAGTTGGCACTGGCTTGCCCAGAGAGCAAGACTGTGCCGGAGCTGGCTAACCACGTCACCCACGGCCTGGACAGAGTGTTTATGTGCTTGCAGCCCAGCCATGCCAACATGTGCCAGCACGCCTCTGTTGCATCCAGCTTTCTTTGGCCTGCAAGAGCTCACTAAAGCCAAGCACAGGGAGCTCTAATAGAACTCTCTCAGGCTGCCCTCCTGAAGTGCTTTTCCCTGGCAAGTCCTTTTCCTTTCTCCCTGCGACTCCTGTTTATCTCCCGTCTGCAAAGTCCTCACTCCTCACTCAGGCTCTGGTTCTTCCTTGCTGTCATCATCAGAAAAAGCCAAACAAAAACAACAGAACTTAATTCAAGGCCAGTCGCTTCTACCTAGAAAGGTATGCTTTAAAAAACTAAATTAGAGTCACTGAGCTGCTGCTGAGGACTCAGCTGCTTCCCCTTGAGCCCCCTGCTTCCCCATGATCCATCCCCACCCCTCTGCCTGCCTTCTCCCGCAGCCGCCTTCTGCAGGTCGTCTCCATGGAGGAAGAGGAACCGTATCGCATATCTGCTATCCAGAACCTCCACTCTTTCGACCCCTTTGCTGATGCAAGTAAGGGTGATGACCTGTTTCCTGCTGGCACTGAGGGTTATATAAGAATACACACACACACACACACACACACACACACACACAAAAAAAAAAAAAAAGAAAGAATCCACATAAGAATCCAACAGAGAGGCAGCAGGAAGACCCTCACCACCATCCAAGGGATTGCTGATGATTACAATAAGAAGAAACTGGTGAAGGTGTTTAAGAAGAAATTTGCCTACAGTGGTACTGTCATGGAGCATCCAGAACATGGAGAAGTAATCGCCAGGGTGACCAGTGCAAGAACACATGCCAGTTCCTGGTAGAGATCGCACTGGCCAAGGACGATCAGCCGAAGGTCCATGGGTTTTAAGTTCTCGTGGCTCATTGAAGCTTCCGTGAGGATTTCCTTGCAATGAGTAGAATGCCCCTTCAGTCCCTTGTGAGGAGTTTAAAAACCTCACAGCTTGTATAGTGTAACAATTGGGGTCTGCTTTCACTTGGACTCATGTATCTCCTTCATGCAATAAACTGAAAAGAGCCAAAATAAAGTAAAATAAAATAAAATAACTAAATTAGTTTTCATTACACAAATGTCTTCTGTACATAGTAGACACTGAATGTATTTGATTAGTTGAAATCAGATACAAAAACCAATGTGTACCGCAGAGCCAAGGAAAATTTAATTTTAAAATTATTTATGCATACACAATTATGACAGTCTCAGGCTCTTGATTTAGACAGACCTAAGCTGAGCGTGGGGCCTTACCGATTGCTGGTTGCAGTCTTGGACCACTCACCTCACTTCTCTGAACTGCCTTATCTTAGAATAAAACTCATAATAACAAGTCCCATAGGGGTTTTGAGAGGATTCAATGTGATACTCTATGTAAATGAACTACTGGCCCGCACAAAATGCTTATGCATTCGCTGCCTCGTCTGACCCCATATACATACTCCAAAGTGTTCTCACTGGGCACCTCTACTTTTTAACTATGATATCTATGAAGGTGGTAGTGGAAAGACCACCTGAAGGAGTAAAGTTGTTCATCTGACTGCTTCTTCATGAATAATCCCAAGAGAACATGACATAGTTTTAGGGTATTGGAATAAATTCAGGAGAAAAGCCTGAATCACTGAATTTAATGGGCCAACTGTACTGCATACACTGGACCATAATATGTAGCTGCTAAATTTAGGAAGTATTTGTTTATTCATTTATATGCCCAAATATTTGTTGACCATCTCTTATGTCAGAGCTTACTATGTTGAAAACACACAAAACCTTTTTCACTTGAGCTTATAGCTTAATGATTTGACCCAGAGAAATAATGAGGCAATGTAATTCATGTTTGCTGGAAAATAATTCAGTTCAATTTCAGTTCAGTAATGAAAGGGAACACTGTGTTTTAGTAAGGCAAAACAAAACTTCCGGTGCTGAGATCTCTCCCCACCCCCATGTTACTGGTGGTTGGACCCCAGGTCTCCCACATTCTAGGCAGGTGCTCTAATATTGACCTACACCTCTAATTCTTTTTAAAATTTTATTTGGAGGGGCCAGAGAGATAGCTCAGAGGCATTAAGCACCTACCTGGCAAGCACAAGGACCCAAGTTTGATCCCTGGTCCCACGTGACTTGTGGTCTCAGCCCCAGAGGTGGGTGCCCACTGTGCGGCCCCAGAACTGGGCATGGTGGTGCATGCCTGTAATCCCAGTGCTCTGGAGATTGATCCAGGAGGATCTCTGAGAGTTCAAGACCAGCCTGGGGGCTATAAAAGTGAGCACAAGCCTGCCCAAACTGCATAGTGAGGCCTTGTCTCAAAAATAAATAAATTAATTGAGTAAGTAAAATTTTATCTTGAAACAAGGTCTTGCTAAGCTGCTGAGACTGGCCTTGAACTTGCCACGCTCCTGCCTCAGCATCCTGAGTAGCTGGCATTACAGGTACATACCACACCTGGCCAGGGTTTAGCTCTTGAAGAGAACATCCAGATAGGAAGAGCTGGCTGGCTGAACATCCTGCATTCACTGTTTCCCCTCCCCTCATGTTGGCTGTGTTTTTGCTGTTCCTCACTAATCCTCTGGCCCAATTAGAGATTTAAATTTTTTTTGTTGGTAAATGAAAAAGGTTGAAATCCTAAATAAAACATTTCACTAAGTAGCAATATAAGGAAAAAAACAAAATAATATTTTTGGAAGCAGTATGACACACTCATATGACTTTGGAAAGCTGTTTGGTAGTGTCTAGTAAAACTGACCAAGCTCAGGGACCAGGGTCCCACGTGCTGTGCCAGCCTTGCCCTCTAGGGCACGCTGAGCTGGTGACAGAGTGTGGGCATACTGGTGCACACCTATGATCCCAGCGCTGGGGAGGCTGAAAGCAGGAGGATCACTGTGAGTCCAAGCTGCATAGTGAGATCCTGTACCAAATACATAAAAGGGAAAACAAAACAACAACAAAAATCAAATCTGACCAAATCCTATATGTGCCTTAGGACCCAGCAATTTCCTTTACAGGGAATACTTCCAATGTGCATTTTTGGTATGAATTCATTCACCAAAACCATGTACCAGAATATTAATAGCTGTGCTATCTGTAATACCAGATACCACAAACACTCTCCATGTCCATCTGCAATAGAAAAAAATACAGCAGGAAAAAAAAGAAAGAAAGACAGAAAGAAAAGAAAAAATACAGCAGAAAGAAAAAAATACAGCAGGGTATCATCAACTCAGTGGAGAACCTCAGGGCCCCAAGAATCAATAAACATCTGTCCATAATGTGATACTGGCGAAGGGAACCAGAGGTAAAGGGGATTTCTCTAAAGCTCCAAAACATTCAAAAGTAATCAACTTATTTTTTGTACCAGAAATTGAGCTCAGAACCTCGTGCTTTCCAGGGAGGTGCTGTGCTGTTGAACTGTATCCTCAGCACCTGTTTTTGAAGTTAAGATGCTGTCACTGGGGCTGGTGACTGAAGGGTGCAAGGGACTCGGGGAGCCAGGAATGATCTGTTTCTTTGCTTCGGGGGCCAGTTACACGAGTGCAGATTTACCGAGTGGTATCCTTAGGATCTGTGCACTTTCCATGCATATCGTATTCTCGCATTAGAAGTTTCTTAGAAAATAGCGTGTGGCGATCCGATTTCCTGGTTAGTCTATCATCAGCGGATGCATGAGCTTGGCTTGCGTGATCGGCAGCCCATCTCAGAGCTTGCACAGGTGCCTAAGCATTTTGCATAGGTTCCTATTTTCTCAGTCCCTTGAATACCTGCTGAATGCAGGTGTGGCCTTACTGTCAACCACACAAGAGCTCATGTCTAGACAGTTCTGTCCCCATGGTGGAGTAGCTCACTGTCTTTCTGGGTCTTCCTCATTCTTCTTTCCAACTGAGGGAATTTCCAGTCCCCAGGTGACTCGTACAACTACAGTGAGGTTTTTTTTGTTTTTGTTTTTGTTTTTTTTTTTAATTCAGTGAATAAGCATGACTTTGGGGTAATACTGTTCTACCTAGATCTAGGAATGGCCATGTTCTCAATCTAAACCCAGGGATGAAATATTCAAAAAAGTGGTAATTTTTCTCGTAGCCTCAAAATTATGACTACAGAGATAGAAAAGTATTAGTGGTGCTTGGGATGCAGCTTAGTGCTAGAACACTTGCTTAGCCCATGCAAGGCCCTGGATTCAGTGCCCTGTACCTCAATATTATAAAAAACAAACACCCAGAGATTAGTGGTTGTTAGGGGGTATGTACAGGGCATATGTGTGTGTCGATCACAAATATAATTATAAAGGGACACCACAGGGAATTGGAGGGGTGTTGAGACAGGGTCTTGCTTTGTAGTACAGGCCTTCAATTCACTATGTAGCCCAGGTTGACCTGGAACTTGGGGTCCTTGAGTGTTGGGGTTATAGGTGTGCACCATTGCTCCTGGCTGGGAATTCTATTGTGATAGCTCAGTTCTTTATCTTGATTATAATGATGGTTTGATTAATCTATACTACACATGGTTTAAAATTGCATAGACTTACACATGTACAAATAAATGCATGCAAAAAAGGCAAAGACTGAATAAAGTCTATAGTCTAAGAGTGCTGCACCATTGTCCATTTGAAGCTGCAGTAGGAGTGAGCACCACTCTGTGTACTACTGTTTCAACCTCCTGTGAATCTATAATGATTTTTAAAATTTTAAAAGTGGAAAATTTTTCTCATAGCAAATTATATTTCATCCTATGCTCTGCTGAACAGAGTGGCAGACTCCTATAATCCCAATGTAGTAGTTTGGGGTTTTGCAAGGGGAACAATACAATATAGGACACATATTTTATAAATTATTTTATAATAGTCACCCAAAGAATCATATACAAAAACAGAGCAGGAAATCTGTCCACACACTAAAGATCAAATAATTCAGCTGAGGACCTGGATCCTATGATAATATCGTACACGAGTCCAGATAAAGACCTAGAGCTCACAAGAGTGTCTTATCCAGGCCTGTTTCATGGATCTGTGCTGCGAAGGCCCAGAGGTCAGTGGTGGAGCTGGAAAGTCTGTGCCAGTATGATGAAGGATCTGTGCCAGCAGGCTGAGGGAGCTGCACTGGAGCCAAAAAGCAACACTCAACGTGAGAACCAGAGCTCCCTGAAAAGGATCACAGCCATCCTCAGTGAGTTCCTATCAGGGAAGCCAGTGTGACAAGCTTCTCCAGGCGACTGTGCAGTGTACCATCTTGCCCTCTGGAGCTAGGAAGTGATGGTCAAAGCAAGGACCAGACTTCCCCCGAATGAACTGTAGCCATTCCCAGTGACACCAAGGTCCAAAGCTCCTTTGACGATGAACAGCAGAGTTCATCAGGAAAGCCAGCTTGACAAAGAGCTGCAAGAGACCTAACAGCAGTCAAGGGAAACCAACAGCTCCCACAGCTCCCAACAACTTCTCTGCTTCTTCCTCCTATGCTGCTGATGACAGTCTCTAGGTGGGCCTCTCACACTCAGAACCATGCTGGTTGGTTCCTGTGAGGGAGTGTTACAAGTTGACCACCAGTTGTCAATCTGCCACACTCAGCTACTCAGGAGTGTGAAGTATGAAGACTGCAAATTCAAGGCCAGCCTGTACAATAATTGAGCAAGAACCTGACAAAACAAAACAAAACAAAACCAGTTTGTAGGATGGCTTCAGTTCAGTGGCAGTGTGTCAGATGGATGACCACAGAAAGGGTGTAGCCAAAGCAAAAATAAATAGACCTATACTAGGAGATCACAGTTTAATTCTGAGTTGGTAAAGTTGTACTGTTGTGTTGATATTAACATGGCCATGACTAATTTTTCTTTGGCTTAGATAGACTTTCTAGTGGAAATTAGTCCCAGAAAGAAGGAAATAAAGGAGAAGATGAAGGATAAATTTTCCACTTTGATTTGCACGTCTTTGTAGGGTTTTCAAGATTGAGTGTGAGGCTGGAGATACAGTACAGTGGTAGAGTATGTGCCTGTTATATGCAAGGCCTGAGGTTTGGTCCCTAGCTAAAAGGAGGAGGAGAAGGGGCGGGGATGGGCAGAGGGAGAGGGAGAAGAAGGCTCCTTGGAAATGAAACCTTGAAATGTAGTTCTTAACTTCTCCCCAATAAATGTGTTGCAAAAGAATTATTATAATAGTAAATCTGAAACCAAACGATTTCTATAAAGATTAATTAAAAAAAAACCCTGCAACCTGCTTTCTTAAGGATGTTGCAATCTGAGGATTTGTACTTCTCTTATTTCTCCACCTGCCCCATTTCCTGTTTCTAAGGCACTCTGGTTACCACAGAAACATCAACAACTAGAGCTTATTTCTGCCAGGTGGACTGCTCAATGCCACCCCTAGCTCTTCCCCGCTGGTGTCTCTTGTGATCCCTGATCATGAAGCACAGTTCTGTTGGACTTTGCCTTCCACAGAGCTATTTTCTTTCTCTCGGCCAGTGCTCTTTGCTTGTCCTGGTTTGGTGGCACCCTTGAATATGTAAATACCTATAAGTATTTGCCTTCCAAGTCACTCTTTGTGTAAAATAACCCTTTAACATGAGGATAAGGCAGATATCTGAACTGATCTATCACTGGACTCAAGGATTCTTTGTCTATTACTATTTTGTTTCCTAGGAAATGTGTAAGAAAGTAGGATTTTTTTTTTTTTTTTTTTCTTTGTAGTATTAGGGATAGAACTCAGGGCCTCACACATTCTGGGAATATGCTTCAGCACTGAGCTTCATATGGGTAGTAATCACCCGCTCCTCAGCTCAGAGAGTAATTTATATGCATAGGAAGCTAACATAGAGCATCAAGAAAGTGGTAAGATGTATACAAATCCATATCAAATAGTGATCCAGAACAATGAATGATGTAGGTAAAATTAAGGATTGAGTACAAAGGAAGTAGACTGAAGAGTTGTAGATGTTTGGAAAATACGTAGATGAAGTATGTATTAACTATTCTCTGATCTTTCTTCTTCCTCCTGAGATAGCTATGACCTGGGAAGGATGCCATGACTCACCACATGAAGCATGGCAACATTCCTAATGTGACCTGGGAGGGGAATTGCCTCTTTGCACAGAAACTCCCAGGATGCCCTGAAGCAACAGGTGGATGCAGTGCCAGAGGTGATTGTAAGATGGACAAGAGGCGAAATGTTTCATTTCCTAGGTCAGGCTTGTCAGTGTGAAAACCAACTTATTAAGTGTCTGCTTGTCCTTTGTGTGGCTGGGAGCAAGTTTCACCAACACACATCTCACTAATGAGGAAACTGCAAAACAGAACTGAAGAGACTAAATGCATCTACAGTGAGCAATGTGTTTACATCCCATATGTCACTTCAGTGAGTGTATTTTTAGGGTAGCATGTTCTGACCAAGCAAGCTTGACATAAAAACATAAACATTGCCCTACTTCCATAGATCCACCCAATTCAATGTTGTCTTTGATACAGTTGCGGTGTAGTACATAAGGTGCACGACTGACTTGGTTCTCATTGTAAACCATCTTGTAGTCAACCCACACTGTCTTCCCTGGTAGTTTAAGTCTTTACTAGCCACAGCTGGGGGTGGTGGAGGACTCCTGCAATCCTTGCATTCTGAGAAGCTGAAGTAGGAGATTGTGAGTTTGAACCCAGCCTGTGTGAGTTAGCAACCTAGTACAATCCTGGCTGAAAATTAAAAGCAAAAAAAGGTTTGCTGGGGATGTAGCTACTGCAAAGACACTGAGTTCAGTCCTCAGTACTGCTTACTCTTCCAAACAGGATAGATGATGAGAAAAGTCATTCTGGACAGAATAGTTAAACACGTAGGCAAGGATGATGCCTCAACTCACTAATTATTATTATTATTATTATTATTATTATTATTATTAATTATTTTGTCTCTTTTGACTCACTTTGTAGACCAGGCTGGCCTCAACCTCACAGTGATTCTTCTGCCTCAGCCTCCTGAATGTAGAGATTACAGGCATGCACCCCCATGCCCAGCACTAATTTTTGATGTATATACAACTTTTTTATTTTTTGTCTTTTTGAGACAGGGTCTCACTATGCAGTTCAGGCTGGCCTTGAGCTCACTTTTGTAGCCCAGGCTGGTCTCGAACTCACACCGATCCTCCTGCCTCAGCCTCCCAAGTGCTGGGATTACAGGCGTGCGCCACCACGCCCGGCTAGATGTATATACAACTTTTACTTATTTATTTTATACTTTTGAGGCAGGATCTCCCCATGCAGTTCAGGCTGGCCTTGAGCTCACTTTGGAGCTCACCTGATCTGAAACTCACAACAATCCTCCTGCCTCATTCCGCAGAGTGCTGGGATTACAAGTGTGCACCACCACCACACCTGACGTCTATACAGTTTTTTTAAAAAAATAACAATGACAACAATGATGTGAAATGAAGCTTATGGAGCCATTTACCTACATAAATATCACAGAATGCTGCACATCTAAAGGTTTTGTGTAGGATTCTTGCAGTTTTTCCTGTCATTTCCCCTGTTGTCCACTCCCATTTCTCATTGATTGCTCTTAAGATAGAGCTTACTTGTTAGACTCTTCTCATTTGAGTTCTAACCTTCTAATTGTAAATGATAATTATTATATTTACACCACAGTTCCTCGTTTATAAAGTGCTTATTACACCACTGCAACCATTGTCTCTGGGTCCTAGCCCCAAGACTGGGAACTTGTCCCCAGCCTGGCCAATCAGAACATCCCATCTCCCAGACAAGTATTGGTTGAGGACATGTACACAACCCAAGCTGGGCCTCTTAGAATCTACCTCAGGATTTTTCCGGGTGATCAAAGAAGCAACTCTCTTAATATTAAGATATTAAACCGATCATACTACTACAAAATCCAAGCAAACCTGAGTCATCACAGCCCATCTTGTTGGTACATGAAGTTTAGTACAAAAGAAACAGCTGAGATGGAGGAAGGCCAACTTGACAACACCAGGATGGTATTATTCAATCCAGCATGGCTCCAAAGACAGTGCAGAACAAGAATGGTAAGAGGTTTGAAGAAAATAACTATTGAGTTGAAGAGGAAAATGGTAGAAAAGCGTGGGCGTGGGAGTTGTACAACTGACTGGCCTTAGAGCACAAGATGGTGAAGTCAACCATCTTGACTATTTAAAAAAGAAGAAAGATGGCATCAAAAGAGCTGACGTGGCAAAAGGAATAACAGTAATAATAAAGCCAAGGACACAAGCACTGAAAGAGGTAGAAAAACTTTTGTCAGGGTGATTAGATAAGAAATGGATGGCAGGTAATAGCATGAGTGAAGCTGTGATCTGTGAAAAAGACGTGAAATTGCATGTGATTTATGGCATGAAAACCCCTTCTATGAGAGCAACAAGAGATGAATTTAAAGCCAGTAGAGGGTGGCTTGATCAATTCTGCAAGAGAAGTGGCATCCAGACATGGTAAGGCTTCCAGTTCTGATAAGGGCACTGCAGAGGCCCATAAGAAAGAATCTGGACTTTATGAAGGCAGGAGGACGCATTGCTCAACAAGTGTTCAACTGCAGTGAGGCACGGAACTCTGGGAGATGATCCTAAACAGAAGCTTTATCACACAAGAGGAAAAGGCAGTTCTGGACACAAGTCCATGAAGGACATATTGATCCTTTTGTTGTGTTGGAATGCAAACACCAATGTGAAGATGAAGCTACTACTGCTGGACTGTTCCCAGACCCCTCATACATTCAAGCAATAAAATGTGAACAAGGCCAGACTGCCTGTGATGGCAGTCACAAGATCACAAGGCAATCCTTTGTGGAATGGTTGCACTTTTCACAAGAAGTTTTAGTGTCATTGAAAACACATCCTTGACTCAGAAAGAGTTCTGGAAAAAACACTTCAGTGTCCTCCACTGCATCAACCTTATTGACAAAGGCTAGGAAGATGTCATGTACAAGACCTTAAATTCAGCCTGGAGGAAACTGTAGCCAGAATGTGTCACTGAACGTTATTTTGAAGAGTATGTCTTTGGGCAAGAATATGGGTCTGGATGTCAATGATGCAGACACAGAAGAGCTTGCTAGGGACCACAACGAGGCGCTCACAATGGAGAAACTCGCTGAACTCCACGGGAAGCAGCAGAAAGGACTTGTTGAGGAGCACACCGACGAGGAACGGGAAGACAGGGAGGTTAGCAGTGATGTGATAAAATCCATTATGGAAAAATGGAATGAATGCCAGGATTTCATTGAGAAGCACCACCCCAACAGAACTACAACAAATAGGGTGTTGAATCTGAGGAGTACTAATGTGATTTCTCATTTTCAGATGGAGGTAGCACTGGAAAAAGCAAGTGACAAAGTGACATTACACTTTTTTTTTTGGGGGGGGTCAAGATTGACCCTACAGCTAAGAGACAAAGGAGAAAGGAAGCCTTCAAAGGAAATCTCCCCGACTTTCTTTCTTTCTTTAATTTTTATTTTATTTATTTATTTTTTTCTTGTTTCAGAACCTTTGTTTGTTTATTCACTCATTTTTATGGCCGGCTCAGCCCGCCCCGAGGGCAGCGCTGGCACAGCATGTGTTGCAGGGGATCCGAACAGCGGTCCCTGCAGCTGCCCAAGCTTTCCCAAACAGGCGCTTTAGACCACTGAGCCATCCTGCCGGGCCCCTCCTCGATTTTCTTATGGAGGAAGACTCTGTACAAACAATAACCTCCTCCTCACCTACTTTCCTATCTTTCTTATGAGAAGTCACCTCAGGCAAGGTTAGTGTTCTTTCTCTTCATAATGTACTGTAATGCATTTCATATTTTTGTAGTTAAAAATACATATGGGTCAGAGTGGATTAGCCTTGTTTATACTAAACCGTATGGGAAAATTTGATTCATTTAAGGCTCATGATCAGAATCATGGAATGAGATATAACAATCTGAGGAAGAGGACAAAAGTATGTACCTGGAGCCCTGGAAGGATCTAAAGTGAGAACTGAAGCCCACTGAGAGAGCAAAGAGGAAAATTTCAATGAAGAAGGAGATGACAAACAGCACTTTCTCCCTGATCCTGGGCTCCCTGTGTGAGAGAGGTGACTCCGACCTGTAGAAGCACGGTGACTACTAGTGACCCCAGAGAAATACACCAGTGGGACAGAGCAGGGGATGCCGCAGACCGCAGGAGCTGGTGAGTCATTTGCGTCCAAGTGTCACCTAGAAAAGGATGTCTGGCCAGTAGCCATCTTGAAAGAGGCCAGCTGAGCTTACAACTCAGAGCAATTGCAGGGTAGGCTGCCAAATTCAAGTCAGCAGGAGTTCAGAGAGCTCAGTTCAAGCCATCAGGGAGCCAAGCTCAGGCTGGCAGGCGGCTCACAGACTGAACAAGTCTTTCAGGCTGAACAAGTCTGGTTGCAACCTCACAGCCAGAAACTAGTCTAAACTCCTGGGAAACTGGAGGTGTAGCCTTGCTGAGATTATCCACTGCCCCAGCATAAAGCTACAGCTGGCTTCCTGGCATTATCAGCTCAGATCTGGACTCTGCACATATAGCTCACCATGAACAGCAGAGATGTTTGTTTTCTTTGTCATTTCTTTCTTTTTTTAAGGGTGCTGTCTTTTTTTTTTTTTTTTTTTTTTTTTTTTTTTTTTTTTTTTTTTTTTTTTTTTTTTTTTTTTTTTTTTTTTTTTTTTTTTTTTTGGTTGGTCTTGTTTTTATATGAGTGTGAATATGGTTTGCAATTTTTTTCTTCTTCTAATCTGTTCTCATTTTTATTTCTTCCCTCTCTCTTTCCCTCCTGTCTTTTTTACCAATTCTCAAAAGTTTGTGTGATCTTCCTTTGTCTTCCACATCTTGTTTCTAATCTCATCCTTCTCTTCTGTTTCTCTATTCCTTTTTACATTTAAAAAATTTCTCTGGGGCCTGGCAGGATGGCTCAGTGGTCTAAAG
>PVJA010051838.1:0-12571 GCA_004027025.1 Myocastor coypus
ACCTTTACACTGGGCTATATCTCTAGTCATTTTTTTAGATTACTTTTGAGACTAGATTTCATGACTTTGCCCAGGTAAACTCAAGCTTGCAATCCTCATGCTGCAGCTCCCCAGGGTGCTAGAATTAGAGGCATGTAACTGTTGAATATTATAACTAGATCATGCATATTTATGTCTTACTTTTATTTATGTGCCATGATATCATTCTTTGTCTTCTGAAAGTTTTTTTAAAACTTTGTTGTGTTTTCTGAGGTGGAGATCTGGCTATGTTTTTCATGCTGGCCTTGAACTACTGAGCTCAAATAATCTCTCCCCCTCAGTCTCCCAAGCAGCTAGGACCACAGATAGGTGCTACTGCACCTGGGAATGACTATTGTTACATGTATGTCAATCTTTTTAATGACTGCAGAGTACTTTATGCTATACACTATAAATTAAGATTTTCATGTCATTGTGTTTAGCTTTTCTCCAATTTTAGATTTATGTATCTTTATGTTTCTAGAAAATAATAAATCTAGAAATGTAAGTGAAGGACCTGTCTCATATGTATGTCTGATACAAACTTGATATTAAAATATATACCAATTTATATTTCTAATAGCTTTTTCATTTTTTTGTTTTAAAGAAAAAACAATAAAAATGATGCAGAATTTCAAAACAATATGATAGAAAATTAACAATGGTTATTATATTGCATATTATTTCCAAAGTGGTTGCTCAGATTATGAGATATAAGCATATGTTGTTTTAACAAAAAATAAAAGCAGTTATGACATTTTACTTGTACTTTCATTTACTTAGTGTAAAGCAGTTAAAATTTAATCGCAAATATATATGTTATTCTAGCTTTTTTTATACTTTTACACTGCAAAACCTGCAATCCAGTCGTAGAACATGGGGAGATTTTATTTCTCCTGTACTCTCACAGCATAAAGTACTTCTATGACCTCTGGTCTCCAGGAGTATGTGGGAATCTCTCTCCACCACCAATCAGCCAAACAGTTCTCCTAGTTATGCACCAGATACCAGCTGAGGGTTATCGAATTCAGTTAAGTTCAGTTTTGATACTATCTACCTGAAGATAATATCAGATCCTACAGGTGGAAATCTCAGTACCACAATACTGCTGCACCACCACCACCCACTTGCAATGCCAGTCACATTGTTTTATTACTACTTCTGACTTACTGCTACAAATCAACGTTCTACAACCCCCCATTGGAATTCCATGACTTTGTTAGAACATTTCACAGAACTCAGGGAAATTGTGCTCACATTTACCAGCTTGTTTAAAAGAACATTACAAAGGGTACAGAAGAGATGCCTAGAAGAAGGAATGGGCAAGGCATCTCTCTGTGTGCATGCCACCTTTAGGATCATCCATACACTCAGATGCTCCCAGAACCCAGTCTTTTCGGGTATATGAAAGCTTCATTTTATATTTAATATTTATTAAATATTAATTATTTAATATATTAATTATTTAATAGACTATAGTCTATTAAATAATTGTGCCTTGGTGGTGATCACCTCAACTTTTAGTTTATCTTTCCTCCCAACCTTCTGATCATGCCTTGGCCTTTTAAGAAACCAGTCCCCATCCTCACCCTACCTAAGGGCAGCCAGCCATCAACCAACTAATGCATTAGCATACAAGAAGTCACTTAAGTTAGGAGAGTCCAAGGATTCCAGAAGTTACATGCTAGAATCCAGGATAAACACCAAAGATGCATTTCACAGTGTAGTGGATTGGCAACGGGTGGTCAACTTATAACACCCAGCTGAGCTGAACCAGCATGGTGCTGGGTATGGGAGGCCCACTTGATTGTTGCCAGCAGAATAAGGTAGAACTGGAGAAGAGAAGCTGCTTTAGAAGCTGTAAAGAGCTGTTGATTCCCTTGATGGAGCTTGTCTTACTGGCTTTCATGATAAACTCAGCTGTTTTCATTGTCAAAGGAGTTCGGACCTTATTGTCCCTGAGATTGCCTTCAGTTTACTTTAGGGGAGCTCTGATCCTCACTTTGAGCATTGCTTCCCTCTGGGGGTGAAGATGCTATGCTGTTCAAGGTCCTGGAGAAGTTTGTTGCACTGGCTTTTCCGATGGGAACTTGGATGTCCTCATTATCACAGGAGCTCTGGACATCACTGTTGCTGAGGATGGCTGTGGTATCTTTGAGGGAAATTATGGTTCTTATTTTGAGTGTTGCTTCCTGACTCCAGTATGAATCCCTCAGCTTGCTAGCACAGACCCTTCATCCTGCTGGCTCAGACTTTCTAGCTTCCACCACTGACCTTTGGGCCTTCCCAGTGTAGATCTATGAAACAAGCTTGCATGAGACATTGTCATAGGCTCTAGGCCTCCAGTTAGACTTGTGGGAGACATGGCTATGAGCTCTAGGTCTTCAGCTATACTCATGCAGGACATTATTATAGGATCCAGACCCTCAGCTATCTTCTTTGGTCTTTAGTGTATGGACAGATTGTCCTGCATTCTCTTTTTGTATATGATTCTTTGGGTGACTGTTATAAATAATCTTATAAAATATGTGGCCTATATTGTATTATTCTCCTTGCAAAACCCCAAACTATCACACAAAATATCACACCCAGATATTTACTTTTCCTTTTCCCCTAAGAGACAATTCCTTCTAAGTATATGTGGGGATACAGAAGGTGCATTGCTCTTTGAAAATTTACACATTCTTCCCAATGTCTCTATTCTTGCTAAATCTTAATTTACGCCATCATGGAACACCTTATTATTGGTCGCAGCCTGGAAATCATGACTGCAGCCTCTTTTAAGGGATGCTGCAAAATGGAAACCCGTAGGGAGGGGGTAATTAGATAAATATCACAGGTCTTTGTGGCCTCCATCCTTTACTTCTGTTATATTTCTCCATAAGATGTATAAGCTTCACCTAACTTTATTAGCTGATTGGTACAAACTAAAGGAACCTGAACATATTAAAGAATTTTAAACTATCTGCTAAATAAAGTTTTGTCACTGTTCAGAAAAACAAACGTTCAAAAGTTCCACAAAGTTGTGGTGTTGTTGTCATTGTTGTTTGAGGCACAGTCTTGCTATGTAGTTCAGGCTGGCCTCAAACTCACTATGTAGTGGAGAGCTAGCCCTGTGCTCGATGATCTCCTGCTGTGGACTCCCAAATGTTGGGATTATAGGCATGCTCCACCACACCTAGCTAAAAGTTGTATTTATAGGATAAAAATTTAAACCCTTAGGCTGAGGAGATAGCTCAGTGGACTAATTGCCTGCCTGGCAAGTACAAGGACCTGGATTTGATCCCCAGTACCGCAGGCCATGCCAGCCCAGGAACCCCAAGTATAGCATGCTGACCACCAAAACCTGGTATGGTGGTGCACACCTATAATCCCAGAACTGGGGAGGCTGAGACAGAAGGATCACTACAAGTCTGAGCTGTGTAGTGAAACCCTGTACCAAATAAATAAATAAATACATTTTTAAATTTAAAAATGAATGTAAATCCTCAGCTTCCAAACCTCACACGTGTTCCCTTGGCTCTGTACATAGGCACCCCTCCACAGGAGCATTCTAATTTCTGCAGAGCAACTCTCAACTGTCCAGAGGGTTGGGCTATCTTCTTTCTTCAGCCAAGCAATCTTGGGGAATCAGTATTTCTTAGCTATATAAATATATATCCCACTGAGTTATTCCAGCTAGATTAACACCGCATAAGAAGGAAATAAGACTTCAACAGAAGATTTCATGGTAAATTTTATCATTTTACAGTTGTTCTCAGAGTCTCCCTCGGGAACTCAATGTATACTGCTTTATTCCTCTCAGCATTCAGAAAACCTTCCTAACCATAAAAAAGTAATGTTATATTCAGAACAACCAAAATAATGATTTTGTGCAACATCTTTATGTATGTTTACATGTGTATGTGGTGTTGGGAACCAAACTCAAAGTCACATTACCACTGGGCTGCTCTCCCAGCCCGTCTTCTTTTTTTTTTTTTTTTTTTAATTTTGAAATAGGGTCTCACTAAGTTGCCCAGGCTGACTTCAAACTTGTGATCTTCTCTCAGTCTCCAGAATACAGGCATGTAGCACTTTGCTGGCTTGGGAAAACATCTTTTAAATGCTGCAAGAAGAAAATTTTTGTTTTTGTTTTTGGGACAGGGCCTTCCTATAGACTCTATGCTGGCCTTAAATTCCCTGTCCAGGCTGGCTTCAGATTCCTGCCTTAGCTTCCTGTGGTCTGGAATTTCAAACATGCACCATCATATCCAGCAAGCAAAAAAAAAATTGCCAGTAAAAATATTCAAAAATGAAGCAAAGCCAGACATGGTGGCACATTATGTAATCCCAGCCACTCAGAAAGCTGCAGAGGTGGACAACAAGTTCAAAACCAGCCTGAGCTACTAAATGAGGCTCTGAAAAGTAAAATAGCAAAGTTTTTTTTTTTTTTTTTTTTGGTACTGAGGATTGGCCCTTCCCTATGCCAGGCAGCACTTAGGCCACTGAGCTATGTCCCCCACCCAAATATTTTTAAAAGACTAGGGAAATAGATTAGTGGTAGAGCACTGGCCTAGTATGTATAAAGATTAAAAACAAAACCCAAAAAAAAAAAAAGTGCTGAGTAAAGATATTTTCAGAAAAGCAAAGGCTGGGAAATATTGTTTCTAACGAAACTGCATTACAAGCAATGCTAGGGGCTGAAGACATAATTTAATACTGGAGTGGTACATGCCTGTAATCCCAGCACTCGGGAGGCTGAGGCAGGATGATCAGTGTGAGTTTGAGACCAGCCTGGGCTACAAAAGTGAGCTCAAGGCCAGCCTGAACTGCGTAGTGAGACCCTGTCTCAAAAAGACAAAAAAAAAAAAAAAATTACATCAGACAGATTCAGGGAAGAGTTCTTAAAGTAATTGACATGTAAATAGACATGTACTGCTGTTTTTCCCCCTTAATGTCTTTAACACCAGCTGGAACAACAGTTCAATGCCCAGCATCACATGCCGTGCCAGCCCCACCCCCAAGGGCGGTCTGAGTGGGTCAGTCCAGGTGTAGTAGCTTATGCCTGTAATCCCAGCACTGGGGAGGCTGAAAACAGGAGGTTCACTGAGTCCAAGATGTGTAGTGAGACCCTGTAACAACAAAAAACAATGAAAAAAAATCAATCAATCAATCTATGACAACAGCACAAAAGACAAAAGGGCATGTGGAGATATATGTAGTTATGAGGCTCTTATATTATCTGTGAAGTGGTATAACATTAGTTTGAGTTAAACTATGTTATATATGTATATTTTTGTGGATGTTTATAACTGGAATACTAAAGAATTAATATAGTAAGACAAAAGGTATATCAACTTAAAATTCCATACTATATATAAAATGCAAACCTAAGAATCAAAAAGCAAACAGCAAAGGAAAAATAATGGAATAAAGAACAAATAGGACAAACATAAAACATTGCAAGGTGGTAAACTTAAACTCAATCATACAAAGAATAAATGTAAATTATTATACACTTCAATTAAAAGATGGAAGTGGTCATAATAGGCATAAAAACAAGATCTAACCATATGCTGATTACTCTGTGTGTGTGTGTGTGCATGTGGGTGTGCGTGTGTGCATGTATGTGTGTGTGCATGTGTGTGTGTGTGTGTGTGTTGCTGGGGATTGAATCCAAAGACTCTGTGTATGTTGTGCAAGTTCTCTATCACTGCTACACCCTAGTCCAAGATGCAATTTAAATATAAAGTCACAGGTAAAATTTTTTAAAGCATATGCTTAATTTGTTTTGTCTCCTTTTTTGAATTCTTTGTCCTTTTTCTTGTCTTCATTTCTTTTTTTAATTTTGTTCTTAATTTCTTATATATTCCTTTCTCCCTTTTTCTTCCAATTGTACATGAATATATCTGGTAATATGAACAACTAAATTGAAGACAACACTATGCATTATAACAAAGACTATGAAATTCATCTTTTTTTTTTTTTTTCCTGCGGGGCCAGGGTTCTAACTCACTACCTTGCACTTGCCAGGCAGGCACTTGTGCCACGGAGATATCTCCCTGGCCCCTATTCATTTTATTTTTGTTTAACAGACTTCTTTATCATTTGTAATTTTTCTGTTTTAATACTATGTTGTACTCTCTTTAAAAATTTTTTAAAAAGCATAGAGAAGAATATACCATGTGTCAGAAATCACGTTCCCCTACTAAGAGACTTTGAGGTATGTTTATAGGAGATTTGTTGGAATTTGAGTAAGGGGAAAGGAGATAAATGTTGTAGCCATTGCATTGCCAATATAAGGCAGCTTCCTTCAGTTGAAGGCAGTAAACAGGCAGATGCAACCCATCAGCAGCTAACACAACTAGCAGGTGATCAGTGACTATCCCAGGCCTGAAAGCGCATCTCAGCAAAGCACTAGAGGGTCCACTGCACTAGAGAAACATGAATCATGACAAAATTGGTGTGGTTAAGCTAGGCATAGTAATCTAGGTCTCTGCAGGCTGAGCCAGGAGGATTATACGTTCAAACCCCGGGCAACTTGGCAACTTAGTGAGACTAGCTCAAAAATAAAAATTAAAGAGAGTAGCTCAATGTAAAATGTAAAAATGTAGCTCAGTATGCTCAATCCCCAGTACCACGACTTCTAAATGGAGATTTTAGCATCTCTCTTTTGGCACTTGAGAGCACAAATTGACAAGAAAATCTGTGAGGAGACTGAGGGTGCAGCTCAGGGGTAAAGTGTGTGCCCAGAGCCCTGATTGTAAACCTTAGCATGCACACTAGTACATACACACATGTAGTTGGAGACAAACGACTCTAGGGTCATATCATAACCAAAAAACTATCCAACACTAAGTTTTACTGTATAAAAACTTTATACCGAAAAAAAAAAAAAAAACTCTAAGGCTCAGAGAAGTTAAAAATTACAGAGCCAAGGATATAGCTCAGCCCTGCAGTGTCTGCCTCACAAGCACAAAGTCTTGAGTTCAATTTCTAGTACTCCACACTAAGAAAGAATGACACTCAAAGTAACATATTTTAGACATGATTAGCAGAAGCATTTAAACTCAGAATTTTCATGCTCTAAAGTCCATCCTGACACCATCAATCACACTACCCCTAGATACCTTACTATGGTACACAAACTCCATTGACACTGATTTCTCTAAGTGCTCTAAGTTTTTGCTCCAAAAATTATTTTCTGACTGACAGTCCAGTTTCTTTGGGTCTTAGTTAGTTTCCTCATTGCTAGGATCCAGTATCCACAACTAAAAGGAGAACATGTTTATTTTCACTGATAGGTTTCACCCATCGGCCCAGGCAGAAACAGGATGTCAGGGGTCATGGTGGAGAAAAACTGCTCAACTAGTGGCATCCCGGGAGAGAAAGGAAGGGCCAGGCACAAGAACTCTCCTTCCAGGTCATACTCCTAGTAACGGTAACTGCCTTCAACCATGCCCGACCTCCTAACAGCATGTCAGCTATAGAACATGGATCCAGTGACCTTGCAAACACAGTCAGTTGGGAAATATTTTAGATCTAAACCATAATGTTTTATCAGTGTATGCTTTCTAGAGAGATTGGTTTGATTTTGTGCATTCAGAGCACAGTCCTTTGCTATGAACATATAACTGCTACCTCAAGTTGGTCATCCTAGCACTCAGGAGGCTGAGGCAGGAAGATTGCTGTGGGATCTAGGCCAGCCTGAACTACATAGTGAGACCCTATCTCAATGCAAACAAACAAAAAAAGTGAGTACAACCACTGTATTATTTCTCACATACTAGATTCCCCCACACTTGTATCAGAGAAAATGAATATATATGGAGGGGGGAATACAGCTTTTTTTATAGCAAGTAACAAAAATCTGGAGGACAAAAAAATACTTGTACTGTGGTACTACATGACTCTAATGTATTTCATTAGCATGCTCTGAAATTTGTTTTTAATATTTACTTTTATAAGTCTGTAAGTCTATACAAATTACTCTTACAAATTGTTGGAAAACCTCCCATGGAAGAAAGGTCTACACATCAGATTCTAAACTTAGACCATGACTGTCCTTGGAATTTAGCCAACTTTCAATTTGGAATGACTTATCTTTAGAGATTGTTTTCTTCACTTTTAATTTAATTCTCAAGTGAGGAGCTGCATTGTTACTGTTACTGTCCCATTTGACAAATAGAAAGAGTAGCAAAAACAACACAACAAAACAACTTCTTGCCCAGAGTCAGAGGATCAAGGAGGCAGAACTGAAAAATGACTGCCGGCTTCAGGCACTTTATCTGGGCTCCGAGAATAATGTGTTTAATACTTCTCTTGTCTGAGACCTACCCTGCTACATTTTTAAAAGCCTTTAACTTTTAACATTTCGTATTTGTTTCCAGGAGAAATGTCCTAGAAATACTTTCACAGCTGATGACTCAAAACTTTAACGAGACTGAACACTTGAAGGGGGAAATGCAACATGAGGCTGAAAAATAAATCTTATTTGAAGAACAAGATCTCTTGGTAACAAAGAGAAGGGCTAATGAAGTGGAGAGGAGGTGTCAAATTCCATGTTCCTTACTAAATGACTCCTTCATAATCAGACTTCTAAATAAACATCTGCCCTTGCAAACATTTGGACACTGTGTTTGTGTTGTGGTATTTAAAAAAAAAAAAAAAAGAGAGAGAGAGATGTGTTTGTCTCAAGTTGATACTGAGTTTCCTATGTGGAAGACTGAGTAGCACAATGAGTAATCATAGTGACATTACAGTCAACTGGCTCAGTTCAAATCTCAGCTTCTGTGATAGGGGGAAAGTACTTAATTTCTGTGTTTCAGTTTCTCTTATATGTATGTATGTATGTATGTATGTAATGAGACAGGATATTTTGCCTGTACTACCCAAACTGGTCTCACACTAATGCACATAAGTGATTTTCCCATCTCAGCCAAAATGCAGCTGGGACTACAGGCCCAACCCGTGGTGCCTGGCTTTGTTTCAGTTTCCTTATAAAAGACCTGCACAAGGTTTCTGTGAAAAGTAAATGATTGTTTAGGTAGTAGTTTGATGATTTTGAAAGATTCTTTCCCTATTCTTTTTAAAAAAATGAAAATTTTAAAATAGTAGAAAAAATAGTGAATTTCTTTTGTCATCTTGGAATACTAAAGGCTTCCTAAGTATAACAAAAAATCTAAAAGCCATATAAAGATAATTTCTCATGTATATAAAAGATTGCTTTTAACTGTGCATGCATGTCAAAAATGCTTGAGTTTAAGGAGACACACTATAATTCATTGCTCTATCAAAAGATGATGTGGCAAATCTATCATAACATTGAATGAAAAATGTCAACCAAAGAGCATGATCCCATATAGACAAAGCTAATGTGTGATGTCAAAAGTCAAAGAAACTATTGTCTTGAGGTGTAGGAAGGCATAGCATAGTGATGGACATGTTAGAAGGAGAACCACGAATACTGGTTAGTACTGTGTTTCAGTTTGTTGGTGAAGTTACATGGATCTTATTGTGAATGCACACATATATATTTTAAATGTTTATTTACTTATTTGATACAGCATCTCGCTATGCAATTCAGACTCAGTGATCATCCTGTATCAGCCTCCTCAGTGCTAGGATTACAGACATACACCATCATATTTGGTTTTAAACTGGGGATCCAACTTGGGTCCTTGCACTTTCAAGGCAGGTGCTTAGAATGCTGAGCTATCTTCCAGCCACACATATTATTGTACATTAAAACTCATAAAACTAGGGTGAAGGTGTGGCTCAGTGAGAAAATGTCAACCACAAGGCCCTGGGTTTGATTCCCCACCACTCTAAAGTCAAACAGAGCTCAGTGCAGTGTTGCATGACTATAACCCCAGCACCCAGGAGTTGAAGGCCAGGCTTAGCTACATATTGAGTTCAAGGCCAGGCTGTAATATATAGTAAGAATCTGTCTCAAAAACCAAACCAGGGACGGGGAAATTGCTCAGTAGAGTAAGTGCTTGCCTGGCAAGCTTAAGGGTCGGAATTCAGTCCGCAGTCCCCCCCCCAAAAAAAAAATCACTAAATAAGAACTCTCAGCACTTGGGACACTGAGGCAGGAGAATTACTATGAGCTTGAGGTCAGGCTGAGCAACATGGTTAGTTCAGGGCCAGCCTAAACTACACAGCAAGACCCTGTCTCAAAAAACCAAATAAATAAAATTTGAAACAGTAATATGTAACTATTTAAATCATAATAATTGGAGGGGCACAAAATAAAAAGATAACTAGGCATACAGATGTGAAATGAGCTCAGGATGTATTGTTAAGTCAGAAATATAGGATGCTATGTGTGAAAAATAAGATTACTATATAAATAAATTATTGAAGGGCTGGACAAATAACTCAGCAGAGCACCTGTTTAGGCAAAGCACAGCAGCTGGGGTTCGACACTCTCCCACCCTCCCAACCCCTTGCTTGCCTTACTGATCCCACCCATAAGGGCACTGAGACTGGGATTGAGACTGGGTGTCATGGTGTGCCTGTAATCCTAACACTTGGGAGGCTAAAAACAGGAGAATTACTATGAGTCCAATCTGTGTAGGGGGACCTTGTACAAAATACATTAAAAATAAGAAAATAAATAAAAATAAATAAATTATTGGTTATGTTAAATGCCATGAAATTGCTGCATGTTGTTCACCTCAAAAATGGCAATTTCATATGGTTCAACATTTGTATAGGTATATATTTGTACACATAGACATTATGCAATATGGAAGGATGAGCAGTGAAAATTTCTTTTACATCCTTCATACCTTTTAAAGTCATATCTGAAACATGTATTAGTCATTCAAAACTTAACTTTAAGTGTTAAAGAAGAAAGAGACATTAATGTCTTTATTTATTTTAGTTGTAAAGGCACACTTATTGTACAATCTATTTACAAAGGAAGACAGTAAAAATGTACCAAGGACCAAAGGAAACAAATGTCAGCCATGTGTATTTACACAGCAAATGCAGGCAACACTTTTATAGCATTTCAGAGTTAAATTCTAAGACTGTTACCTCAGGAATAAGTTTTAGAATGCTCAACCATATGTAATTAAAACAGTGACAGTATAGAAAAATGATAATCTTTCAGTATAAATTATAATGAAAAATTATACTGTCATCCTATTTGGAAATCTCTGCGTTACTCTAGGTCAAATAAACCATTTAAAGGTTTGAAAGATTCTTAAGTTAGGAAGTCATAATTGCTCAAGAAAATCACTAAAATACACAGTTAACTTTCAGGGATACTAACACACATGACGGGGGGATTCATACACATAACTCCTTTTTTCTTGTTTTGGTACTAGGGATCAAACTCAGGACCTGTGCTTGTCAGCCAGGCACTTAGGCCACTGGGCTATATCCCCAGCCCTCATATACCTAACTCCTAACTCTTCTCAGTAGCCAGTAATCTGCTGGATCTTTCATTCGTGTGTGTGTGTGTGTGTGTGTGTGTGTGTGTGTGTGACGTGCATGCACAACCAGGGTCCAAACTGACAACCTTGCACTTGCCCAGCAGGCTCTTGTGCCACAGAGCTATCTCCCCAGTCCCTGGATCTTTCATTCTTAAGAGCCTCCCTGGAGCTGGTCACAGACATCTCCCAGCCCACAGCAGCAGTCCTTCTCACTTAATAGAAAAGGCGGGGAAAAGCAGGCCAGTTTGTGTCTGCATCTTCCCTTCCAAGTGTAGACATGGCTTTTGTGTCCTTGGCCAATAACTTTTATACTGATCAGTTCTCCACTCATATCTCTGTCCCTCTGCCTCCGAGATGAGATATCTAAACTTGGAAGTTTCTGGACTAGAAAATGGAGAACACACCCAAGATCTATTTTCTTTGTTAAAGGAATCATTTTGCAATACAAATTTCTGCCTAAGTGCCTAAGATGTTACAGACCCTGGATCCCAATGCGAACTCTGTTTTTTCCCCTTATGAACAGGTCTACCACCAGCTGATTGCTCCATAGCACAAAATTTAACTTTATTCAGATCCTGAGGCTATCTAACGTATTTGGAACATCTTCACTGTCTTATGAAGAATTTCAGCATGACCAAGTGCTGATGAGGAAGCTTAGACTTCAATGCTACAGCACCTGCATAGCTGGGACTGTAAGTAATGGGCTATAATGCGGCCCCAAAGGGCCTGAGCCACTCAGGGCTCCACTCCGGAGCATTGCGCTCAGCCTGGGTGCCTCTGTGGAGGGCACAGCACCAAGTCCAGAGAAAACTGCCAGCCCAGCTGCCTCTGGCCAGGCTTGCTCTGTCTTGAAAATTTTAAAGGAACCAGTATTGTCAAAATGGTCATACTTCCAAAACTGTTAGACAAATTCAATATAATTGCAATCAAGATAACAACAGTGAGCCCAGCCCAAACCCCACCGCTGGGAGCTGAGCCTGCGCACCCGCTGCGGGTAAGCCCCTGCGCCCCTCTGCCCCGCCTCTGCGTTCCCGCGACTAACTTCCTGTCCCAGCCCAGCCCAAACCCCACCGCTGGGAGCTGAGCCTGCGCACCCGCTGCGGGTAAGCCCCTGCGCCCCTCTGCCC
>PVJA010051839.1:0-12644 GCA_004027025.1 Myocastor coypus
AGAATCCAAATTCATGATTGTCAGGCTGGCTCTGCCTCCAGCTCTTCCTGTGTGAACCTGTGTCCTGTACTCAATCCATTCTCGAAGAAAAAAAAAAAAAAAGAAAATTGAATAAGCCTCACTGGGAAATGAGCACATTATGTTTCCCTGCTGGAAATTTCATGATGGTCAGTCAAGTTGAAGGACCATGTCTTAAGGGTGCAAGTGGAGAAACACAAGAGAGCATTAAAGGGTAAGTACTGCGCCGGTGACAGTTAAGTACCTAATAAATGGCTTGGGTCCTGCTAAAGGTGCTAGGAATTCTGAAGGAGTGATCACAGGACACCAGAGTCAAAATCTGAGTGGACCAGAACCAACAAGGGCTACAGGCTGGCCCAACCAGAAGTAGCCATTGCAGAAAAGACAGCCTGAAGGGATATCTGCTTGTAAGCAAGAGACAGTGGCTATCATGGAGGCTGTGTGCAGAAAAAGAGAAAAGGCCCACGACAGCAGTTGAGACTGGTCCAGCTCATCCCTTAGGCAAAGTAATCAAGGTTCTCTTTTCTATGGGTTATGGAGAGCCACAGAAGTGTTTTAGCAAACAGAGCAGCAGACAGTGGTCTTTCAGATAGACATTATGCTATAATGATTTAATGGGAAGGGAGATGAGTGACAGACCAGCTCGATGCCACTACACAGTCCAGGAATGAATGGCAGATGCATCTGGACAAGGAGAGCAACCTCTGAAGGTGGAAAGGCAGTGCAGAAGTTGAGGCCAGCTACGGAAGGAACTGCATCATGACCCTGGCAAGATGGTGGTGGACAAAGCGTCTTCAGTGCTATCAGCACCAGCATGCAATGCCTTTGGGGAGGAGGTTTTGCTAAAGAATCTTATGCTTTCCCTGTCACCATGGTCTCCATTCTCCCCACCTCACACAAAGAAACAAACCATGGAAAATCGATGGGCATAAGTACTTTTGCTGGATTTCACTGACCTAGATTCACGCTTTGGGAACTGAGTGGTACTCAGACATGTCCAGCTGTCAGCAGCCCTGGTAGGCAGCCAGTGTCTGAGCTTGTAGGACACTAACGGGGTTGGCACCCATGGCAGTTTCCATTGGCAGCGCTGGAATCAGGGCTCATCCAAATCCAGAGGCTCTGTCCTTTACTGTTTATTTGTTTTTACCTTCACCTATTCATGCTCAAAGCCCACCAGGCTACCCCACCCCGGAAAAGTGACTTTAACGACATTTGTATATCTTCCATCACTAGCAGCACCAGATTCTGTTGGCTAAATTGATTTGGCAAAAGATTTCATCACAAACACCATGATTGTTCCGTCTCCCAGGGTTGTCTTGCACATTGCAGCATGACCTCTGTGATCCTCATGGCCATGCCAACAGCAATACCTTTGGTGTTGAGGGGATTAAGAAATGTGTCAGTTGAGCTGGAAAGAGGACGGCTGAGTTTTGGGTTACTCTGTGGAAATCACATGTATTAAATGCCCTAGGTGTTGAGGGCTATCGTATTGCTTGGCTAAAGACTAATAGAGCATATCATTAAACATATACAGCTCTTTCTGGAAAACACCAAATGGTGGATGATGCCAGTGCAGCGGGAGGGGCCGGAGGCCCCGGGGGGGGGGGTGCATGGCAGAGGCTGGGGCCAGGGGCCGAGGCTGCAGGGCTCGAGGCGGTAAGGCTGATGACAAAGAGTGGATTCCTGTCACCAAGCTGGGCTGGCTAGTCAAAGACATGAAGATCAAGTCCCTGGAAGAAATTTATCTTTTTTCCTTACCCATCAAGGAGTCTGAGATTATTAACTTTTTCCTGGGCACATCCCTCAAGGATAAGGTTTTGAAGATCATGCCTGTGCAGAAGCAAACTTGTGCTGGCCAGTGGACCAGGTTCAAGGCATTTGTCACCATTGGAGACTACAATGGTCATGTTGGCCTGGGTGTAAAGTGGTCCAAGGAAGTAGCCACTGCCATTTGTGAGGCCATCATCCTGGCCAAGCTCTCCATTGTTCCCATGAGGAGAGGCTATTGGGGAAACAAGATTAGCAAGCCCACACTGTTCCTTGCAAGGTGACTGGCCACTGTGGCTCTGTGCTGGTGCGCCTGATCCCTGCCCCCAGAGGCACTGGCATCCTCTCCGCCCCTGTGCCCAAGAAGCTGCTGATGATGGCTGGAACTGATGACTGCTATGCCTTTGCTAGGGGCTGCACTGCTACCTTGGACAGCTTTGCTAAGGCCACCATTGATGCCATCTCCAAGACCTACAGCTGTCTGACCCCTGACCTCTGGAAAGAGACTGTGTTCACCAAGTCTCCCTATCAGGAACTCACTGACCATCTTGTGAAAACCCACACTAGAGTCTCTGTCCAGAGGACAGAGTAGCTACAACATGAAGCGTTTTTACACAAAAATAAACTATCTCTGAAAAAAAATTAAACATATACACAAAATACGAAGTGATAGTTTAATTGGGAATTATTCTACAGTCCTGGAGAAAATATCCCCACTCCCTGGCATAATACTAAGATTTTGGCTACCCTTAGCAAAAATAAATAAATAAATAAATAAATAAATAAATAAATAAATAAATAAATGGCAAGCAGGAGAAATGAATTAAAAATAAATTTGCTGCCACACTCCTGCATAGCCATCCCTTTTGTATTACCCTGCTCTAACAATTACTTATTTCATCCCTGTTTTTACCTTTCAAATTGCAGTATTAGTTCAGCTATCTTTAATAATTTTCCTAGGGCTGGGGATATAGCTCAGTGGCACAGCACCTGCCTGGCAAGCACAAGGTCCAGAGTTGTCCTGAGTCCTAAGTTCTCAGTACCAAAAAGAAAATATTCTTAAACCTTTTCAAATTCGCACCCGGAACAGTTCCGTTGCCTCAATTGTGTCCCGGTATTGCTCTCAATACTGTCTGTAAAGGTAAATGTTTGCTTTGGAGACAGGTTACCAAAGCTGTTTGCTTTTTTCTCTTCCTGAAATTAAGACCCAGCTCAGAGAGGTGACCACTTACCCAAGATAGTTTGCTGTTACAGAGCTTAAACACACACGCATGCATGCACACGCACCAGTGATAAAAATTCAAGTCAGTCATTAGTGGTTGGGTTTATCAATAGCAATAATGATATATTTCAGACATGAAGATGTGGCAACTAAATCTGAGGAATCTGACTGGTTCTTTTTTTTTTTTTTTTTGTCTTTTTGAGACAGAGTCTCACTATGCAGTTGAGGCTGGCCTTGAGCTCACTTTTGCAGCCCAAGCTGGTCTCGAACTTGCACCAATCCTCCTGCCTCAGCCTCCCGAGTGCTGGGATTACAGGCATGAGCCACCACGCCCAGCTCTGACTGGTTCTTGACTGTAGTAAACCTAGGAACTTCACAACACCCACACCTACAACATGTATGGCATTCCTGGGGTTCACCATGAGAAGTTCTGATTCAGTAAGATGGCTCAGAGCTCAGGAGCCCCTGCGTGATGGTGGTACAGGCCATTTAGCAACCACACCGCTCCAGACAGTGGCTCTAGCAGCTCTGATATTCACGAGACAGCTCTTGTTATGTGAGCATTAGAGGGCAGGAAGAGAAATTCATTCCTAAAAAAGTAAACTGCTGTGTCCTTGAACAGAAAATGCTACCTAAAACTATTCAGGATGGTACAGTGAGTAAAATAACTGGCATTTTAGAGAAATGGGTCATGTTCAAAGGATAAATCATGCCTCATTTACACCTAGATTATCAAAAATCCAGGTGCTTATGAAGTGTTTCCTTTCTCTAAAATGCTGTATCTACTTAAGGGGCAATGCTTCTAATATAGAAGATATTTATCTGGCTTTCCATATAGTGCCTTTCTTTCTGTTGCTAATACTTTCACATTAAAGTAAATTCATCTGAAGTGAGCTTTTCTTTTACTATTCTCAGTAGGCACATAGACTCTTGGGCTCTAATGGAAAAGACTTGTCTTCTTTCCCAGCTCTCAAGTCCTATGGCTTGAAAACATGATACCAAGTCTACAACTAAGAGTAGTGGAAGGAGGAAGGAAGCCCGGATCTCTGTTTGGATCAGAACTTGGTCTGGCCCCCTCTCTGAATTTGTCAGGGGAACTTGAGAAGCATCTCTGGAGTGCTAGCAAAAGTGATTAAAGTAAAAGACTTAGAAGCCAGTACTGATTACACAGAAGGACATTGCTCCTGTGTCAACTGGCGGTTCTTGCTCATCACTGAAAGTTTGTCTTGGAACGAATCTCCCAGAGAATTGTATCTAGGGAATTTTAAGAGTTGTTGAAATGCCAAAGCACACTGCAAAAAGATCATTCAGTCACTTAATATTCAATAAATATGACCGAGTACCCACCACATGCCAAGTCTTGCCGCAAAGCATTGCGCGAAGAGCCAGCTCTGTGATGGTGTCTCTCTAGAGCTTTGAAATAATCATCTACTCTGACATGGCTTGGATGCCTTGACTTACCTAAAGTATGACAGCATGTAATTGCCAGAAGGGGCAGAGGTCTAAATATGTGCAGTAGGAGGCTAGGGTGTAGCTTAGTGGTAGAGTTTCTGTTTTAACATGTGTAAGACCCTCGGTTCAATCCCCAGCACCAACAGAAAGAAAAGAGCATAGGAGGGGTGGGAAAAACTACTGTCTGAACCAACTGATGACATGAGCCATCGTTTGCTTGTGGTAATCCAGGGGGATCTGGGGTTCTTGTACAGGATATGTAGGGTCAAGTACTGTTTACTTAAACATCAATTTATCTCCTATCAGGGATTTTATTAGTTCAGAGGAAGAATAAAAGGATAAATTATATCTTTACTTCAAAGATCTATTTTGATTTCATTTTCTTTCTTTTTTTCTGGTTGTTTTCCCTCCTTTTTCCTGTATTTGCCCTCTCCTAAAATATGAATTGATTAGATAGTTTTTTCCTAAAACAGTGGTTCTCAGTCAGAAAACTCCATACCCAAGGGACATTGGCAACATCTGGAGACATTTTTAGTTGTCACAATGTGGGGCGTAGGGAGGGCTGGAGGACGGCTGGCATGCAGTAGGCAGAGGCCAGGGAGCTAAGCATTCTACAGGGAGGAAGACAGCCCACAGCAAACAGTTATGCAGCCCAAAATGTCATTAGCGCTGAGGTCAAGAAGTCCTATCCTAAAATGGGTGAGACTTGTCAACCAAAGTGTCTCAACCATTTTGTCTCACCAAAATGTCAATCTATGCAAATCATACGTAACAGTGTTTATCATACCTGATGTGGTAAGACAGTGCTGGCCCAGAACCAGGAACAGCCCATGCACCAGTTGTGTCTTCTGGTAGCTGGGAACTCAGTCAATATGAAAAGCAAACAAGACTAGAGAGATGGAGTTGAGGCCTCCGGAATGGGTTGTTCAGGCCCCTTGACCAAGAAATGCAGGAGAATAAACACATCTGGTTTGAGCATGAACACGTGTAAGCAAAGGTCTGTAGACTTGGAATCAAACTTTTAACATGAGTTATCAGGAGGAAAAAAGAAAGAAGAGAAGAAAAAGATCAGATGCTGGGGAGGAAAGATGACTCAACTGTTTTGTTTTGTTTTTGAGACAGGGTCTCACTATGTAGTTTAAACCAACCTTAAACGCAGTCTCTCAGACTGATGTTGTCAGCACAGTCCTCCTGCCTCGACTTCTAAGTGCTGGGATTATGCACATGTACCATCTGCCTGGCATAAAGTCAGCCATATGGAAATGCAATATCTATAAAATAAAATTCACAATTTGTTTTTATTTTTCAGTTCTTAGTATCAAACCCAGGACCTTGGGTAGTCAGGTCAAATGCTCTGCCACTAAACTGTATCTACATCCCCAGCCCCTAAATTTGTCAATGTATAATTTAATAAATTTTAACAAATATAGGTAGTTATATTGTCTGATACAATTTTAACTTTCCATATTGAAACTTTTACAGAAAGTATATGTTTTGCACTAATGGTATAGTGTAAAAAACATGACTTTAAAAGAACTAATTGAAATTATACAAACATTTCACCTCATCTTGCAATTATGGGGGCACATGAAGTATAGCAAATGACAGCTAGAACTAAAATGAACTCATGTTGTAAAAAGGGAAACAAAGCTATGGCGGTAAATTGGAGCTATGTTAAAGAAGGCAAACAGTGAGCTCACATGTCCTTTTTCCCCTTTGCAAACTGCTTTAAATAAATATAGCCATTATTAAGAATTAAGCTTTGTTCTTACAGTTAAATAAATTATGTTAAAGATAAAGGCACCAAATATTTAAGACTCATCACTTCCTCATTATAGGACCGTAGCGTGCCAGTAGCTGTCCCCTCAAGATGCTTTGCAGCTATTGTTTCTGCACAACACAGTATTTTATGAGTGTGCGTCTCTCCGCAACTCTGCATTCAGTGGTATCATATTAGTAGCTCAAATCTGGCCCCAGAAGAGTAGCCGTAGGATCCAGCAAATGCTACAAATAAGGACTTGACATGGTACAAGTTGTCCTGACATGAGTGATGGAGAATATTTGAATGATGCAGGTTAAACTAAACAATACATTAAGCTGGCCAGGATGGGGACACATGCCTGTGGCCTCAGCATCTTGGGAGGCTGAAGCAAGGAAGGATCAAGTTAGTCTAAGAGTTTGAAACCAGCCCAGGCAACCTATCGAAGCCATGTATCCAAAGGGCCAAAATAAAGAATGAAGGAAATTTTTTAATGTGTTGATGTTCGGCCATTATATTGAGGAAAAAATGATGAAATATTCATCCAGAAGGAAAAGATTGTTATGCGGTTCACCAACAGTCACTCCCATCACTGCCAGATGAGTTCCAATAATTGTCTTTGTTGTTTCTTTTGCCTTGCTTATCGTGGTATACATAAAATAGCAACCAGCAGCCAAGTTGGAACCACACTGATTGTCAGCCCCAGTTAGTTTGCCTTCTGATATAGGTGATCCACAAAAAGCAATAGAAGCTTCCTGTGGGAATCAGTTAGCAAACTAAAATTAGTAGAGTAGAATCTTCACCCTCTCTCCTGGAGGGTGAGGTTTGCAGAACCCTGTGGAATCCCTTCCTCTGTGCCCCCCACACTCTACTTTCTGCAGTCATGAAAGGCCGCCTTCCCCAATTCTGTTGTGTTAGAAAGAAATCAGCGCCTGGGAGCAATAATGGGGAAAAATACCCAGCACTTGGGTGTGCTGCCCGTTTTTTATCATTAACACTGATAACAAACTTACATGGGTAGAGAATATTTCTTTTTTTTTAGTAAGATTAATCAAACAATTGAACATTAACACTTTCAATAGACATTACTTTTTTTTTAACAGTTGACACACTGGGGTAGAGAATATTTTTTTTTTAAGAATTTTTTTTTTTTTTCTTGTTTCAGAACCTTTGTTTGTTTATTCACTCATTTTCATGGCCAGCTCAGCCCATCCCGAGGGCAGGGCTGGCGCAGCATGTGGTGCCAGGGATCAAACTGCGGTCCCTGAAGCCGCCCAAGCTTTCCCAAGCAGGCGCTTTAGACCACTGAGCCATCCCGCCAGTCCCCAGTTGCTCCTAATTTATCAGCACAGTACTGCCCAGAGCTAAAGATCAAAAATGATTTAAAAAAAAAAAAAAACTTTTCCAGATGGAATTATATAACTGTAAGATCCAGGCTAGGGTGTGCTCTGAGAAAGTACTTGCTTAGAGAGTATTCAATCTCTAGCCCTACAAGGAGAAAAAAAGAAAAGAAAAAAGTAATTCCAGAAAAAAATGCTTTATGTTAGTGCAAATTTTTCCTTAACCCCAGCAGCCCTTCCATGAATGAGCAAGCGGACTGAGCAGAGAACACTGTATGAGTAAGAAAAAGAAACAAAAACAAACAAACAAAAAAACCACCTAATTGTTACAGAAGAAAATCGTTTCAATGCATGCCCTACCTATGCGATACCCGAGGAGCCTTTTTCTTTTTTTTTTTTTTCTTTTTTGCCAGACCAGGGTTCAAACTCATGACCTTGCACTTTCCAGGCAGGCACTTGTGCCACAGAGCTATCTCCCCAGCCCCCAAGGAGTCATTTTGACACATGAGGAATAAGTATTAGTTCCCCAGTGATAGGGCCACAGGGACAGGGCTGGCTGGACCTGGCCCTCACTGATAATTGTATAGGAGTGGCCATTTCTCATCTACCATCTATCTTGGAGCTTTCCCTGTGCTGCTCTGAGGTCTGTATGGCCACTCTGTGTATTGTCTTTTTTCCATTCCAAATGCTTTACTCTTCTAAAAAAAAAAAAAAAAAAAAAAAAAAGAAAGAAAGAGCTAGCTCCAGGAACCCAAATCTTACAATCCATTAGCAAACTTAGATAAAATGCATTCAAATGCAGACTTTAAAAAATATATGCATGTCAAACAAATTCTGTCTAGAGGAAAAATTAGTCCACAGGCTGCCAGTGAATGGGCTCTGAGTATAGTCTTTTAAGGTGAGAAGGCAGTTGTTGAAAGTGGCAAAAGAAACATAGCCATTTGAAGACAGGAAACTTCTGGGAATGAATCGTGGACTCATAGTCTTCATTTGTGATCTGTGACAAATGGCTGAATATCCCAGCCACCCAATTCACAGAATTGCCATAAAAAAATGAATGTAGAAGAGATGAACACATCAGTAGATAGAAGATGAGTGTTCTAGTTTTTTCTTTCTATTAACTAGCCCAAGCAAACCTTAACAATCAGCAAGTACTTGCACCCAAAAGACTTAACCCTTGATGGTGGAACTTGGTCTCAAAGGGTATGGTGACACAGGTGTCTGAAGAAGCACACCAGCACATAGCCTGCAAACCAAGTAACTGTGTACTGATTTTCATGTAAGACGTGAGAACACAATCATGAAGATCTGTGTCTGCTTCAGACCTGTAGTATGCACAAGCAAAGGTAATAGAGGAAAGTAGGGCCCAGATACTGCATTTGAGAAGGGACGCCATGGTCTGTATTTTCTTCCTTTCCACCCCTGGAATAAAACTCTTAGACAGAGCTGTCAGTCACTCAGAGATGTCCCTTGTTCCTCCTGCCTGTGCCCTGCTTCCTGGCTCTTCAGCAGTGTGCAGGGTGTTGCCCCAGATGTGGGAGGCTTTCCCAGGCTTCCATGGAGGCCACTGCTTTTTTCCGAGTCCATCTCAGAAATGCTTCAAATGACTTGTTGTTACAGTTTTAACACGGTAAGAAATGTCTTGTGTCTATTCATAAAACCATATGATCTGAGCCAAAGGAGCAGCAGCATTCACGAGAAAAAATTGCACAGAACGTGGCAGCTGGCTTGGAAGGAAATGTTCGGCCTTGAAATGCTACAGACATAATTAAGAGCCGTGCACCCTTCTCCATAGATGCTGTACAGCCCACCAATGCAGAGAGCAGGTTTGAAAAATGGCATCTTTCATACTGTATTCATGTTTAGCTCATCTGTAGAATTGATAAGAATATGATATCCATTTTAGAATGTTAGCCACAGTGCTATTGGCTCAGCCTTAGAAGGATTGCCAGGCCTTGGTGCCTAGTTTATTATAGGCCCTCAATAAACTCTTGATGGATGATAAGTAAGTGAATGAATGATTTTAGATATCCAGTAGGAATGAAAAACATCAGTGCATTCTATATCAAACATCTCAATAGAATATAATTTGTTGCTTTTAATTTTGATTTAGTCTTGATATGTTGTGATAGATTCATATTCATATGATAGGAAGATCAGTTGGGAGCAAACCAAACATGCACCAAGTATTTCCGAACATCTTTAGTTTCTTTTTTTTTTTTAACTTTCTTTCTTTCTTTCTTTCTTTCTTTCTTTCTTTCTTTATATTATGGTTGGCTCAGCCTGCCCTGGGGGTGGGGCTGGTGCAGCATGTGGTGCTGGGGATCAAACCTCGGTCCCTGTGGTTCCCTAAGCAAGTGCTCTAGACTGCTGGGCTATCTTGCCAGCCCCATCTTTAGTTTCTATATGCCTTTGTTTCAGTGTTTGACCCTTTAAGGCCTAAATGTCTGTCAAACAATATAGGCCAAGAATTTTTTTTTTAAACATAACTGCTGTAATACAAAGAAAGCATGAGTAAGAACCAGAGAATGGAGCTGCCTTCCAGTCCTTTAGGTGGGAAAATTCCCAGAAAGATTGGGAACTGCCGGAAATGCTTGCTCAGTAATGCAACCACATAGATTCTCATCCTCGGCTAAAAGCCAGAGAGTTCCCACTGTTTTGTGACAGCTCTACCCTGGGGAGCAAGGCCGAACCAGCAACTGTGTGACAGAGCATGAGGGAGGACCAGGCTGTAGCAGAGATGATCCCAGGGTTGTCACCACCATAGCAACATGCCTTCTTCATGAAGGAACTGCTTACGTGAGCTACCTTTATTTTTACTGCTAAGAACCTGTCACATGCTAGTCCTGCCTTAAATTATAGATTTTCTTCTCCTAAAGGCGAAATTAAGTGTTTTGCACCTTTTTTTTTTCACATACCATGCACCCATGGTGCCTGACTCAAAGAGGGTACTGCTGAAAAGGTTATTGAACTGAACTGGCCAATGATAGCCAACCCCAGGAAGAATCACTCTTACTCATGTCACAATGAATGATGTGGTTCCTTTGGCAAAGCTAGAAAAGATATTTGAAATAGTAACTTCTCAGATCTTCTCCCCAGTCATATACAATTTATGTGACTTTCTCAGGGTTGACGCTGAGGCCTTTCAGGATATAGAGAAATGCCATTCCTCACATAAAGGAATCTGTGTGACGTGTGGAGGGTTTAGGTGCCCTCTGCCTTCCGTTCTGGCTCAGTGTGCAGGAAGAAGCAGGAAGTGCAGTCCCCAGGGGGTTACAGGACTATGTTGTTTACACAGCGCTCTGGAACAAAACCACCTCCTCCAACTTGGTAAGGAAAAAATGTTGGAACATAGAACAAAACAGCCCAACAACCGCATTCCCGGGATATTTCAGCTGATGCTCATCTTTTCACAAAGGCCTTCTGCATCCACAAAGGGAAAACATGCCCTGCTTCCTGGTCTTGCCATGGCATCGACCCTCCCCCTGCAGTGTGAGCATGTCCTCACAGCGTCTCTCAGACGTACCCTAGACATCATAAAGGTCTGGCCTCCCCAAGGCTGTCTGTGTGGCTGCCCAAGTGGCAAGTGGCTGGCATTTTATACACCACGTATGTATGTGTATCCCTCCTGAACCCAGCCATAACTAAATGGCAAGCTGTCATATTCCGACGACGACGGCATGCAAAAAAAGGAAAATGATCACTCTGACAGAAAAAGAGAAACCTGTTCTTTATCCAAGATGGCAGAAGCTCTTTGTTTGGAATAGCCATGTTTAGCTTTTTAATGGAAAAAAAAATTCTTGTTTATTATTTTACTTATTATTTCATAAAACCTTTTCATTTAGAAAGAGACTAGGCTTAAAACAACTTTTATTCACAGTTACATCAATTCATCAGTCCATATAGGGTCTGCTCATTATTAAAAGTCATTTCTTTTTGCCTATTTTACATTTGTCTAAAAATGATAACCCTGGGGCCTTGATAAATTAATTGAAAAGCTTCTCTAAGGTAGTTCTGGTCGTTTTGTTAAGACATTTATTTTAAGAGTAATTCTCAATAGAATTCATCAGTGAATTCCTTCTTATATTCTTAGCATTAAATTATTTCCCCATGAAGAATAATATAATTCCTTTCTTCCTACCAATGAAAAAAGCAAAACTGTCTTCAAACATTTCTATGTTGGGTACTGGCCCTTATGTCAGTAATTTTAGGAATGCCCTCATTGGAAGCTATGAATTATAAATATAAGGCTCAGAAGTGGGAGATGCATTAAAGACAAAGGTGAACCAACAGAATTTCAAATAGGGGAGAGGATTGTTCATTCCAGGGCACAGGGAGAGTCGGAGTGGAGCCAACAAGTCGGAAGGAAATCCTCAGTCTCCCGTACTTTCGTGAACCTTGGCACTGTCTGAAGTAGGCACAGCCTTGGAGATTTTAGTTTGTCTACTCACTGGTAAACAAGAAGTAGGTACTAGTCACTGTCCTCACTAACACTTCCTCTGGAAAGTACAACATTCCATGTTTCAGCTTGAGAGTCACCACCGAGTGTGCTGAGTCAGATCGACAGGTGGGAGATTGGTGCTCACATCCTGCAGGGCCAGGGAAATAGAACCGGGCCTCAGCTGCTTTCTCATTCACAGAGTCTTGTGTCAAGGCCTGTGGATAAAGAGTGCAGTGACTCATCATGAAACCATAGGTTAAGCTGGAAAACTAACTGGCAGTTATCAGGTGCATATGAATGCTGGGAGAACCTCACCTGAATATACTGGCCCAGAGACTACCCACAACACAGTTCTTCCATATATTTAGAAAGTTAAGTCACTAGAAACACTAGATTTTCTGGATTTTGGTTGTGTATCTAGGCTTGGTCAGGTGGCTGTGGCTGTACCTGCCATGTCTGAAGGACCCCTATATGATAACTTCTAACCCAAGGAACTATCTCTCTGGGAGTCTGGAAGAAATCCTAAACTTCTCAAGTAAACTAGGTCCAAATCATGTGAAAGGAAAAGAGAACAATTCACCCCACCGCTGGGAGCTGAGCCTGCGCACCCGCTGCGGGTAAGCCCCTGCGCCCCTCTGCCCCGCC
>PVJA010051840.1:0-12646 GCA_004027025.1 Myocastor coypus
TGTGTGTGTGTGTGTGTGTGTGTGTGTGTGTGTGTGTGGCTAGCTCAGCCAGCCCTCGGCATGGGGCGGGACTGGTCCACCATGTGGTGCCAAGCATACAACTGTGGTCCCTATGGTTGACTAAGATTTGCTAAGCAGGCGATTTAGACCGGCGAACCATCTCACCAGATCCCTTCTGATCCTAAGAGGTTTCATGGTATTATTGAGAGAAATATCCCAAAGTGCTGTGGTAGCTGACCACAGCCGTGAGCACCACAAGCACCTGTCCTAGAAGGAAAACTGTGCCACTGAACATGAGGCTGAAAGGCTGAATGAAGAAGGGAGCTAAGAAGGGGACAAGGTGGCTTAAGACAGGAGTCATCCAGTGCCAGTTCCCTGACCAAGGAAGCATGGGGCCTTGAAACTGCCTGTCCCCAGCGGGAGGTAAACCAAGAGAGACTGCCTGCCATGTGCTTCACACTGGCTAGGAGCAGAGGACAGCCAGGTTTGGTGGGTCTGAGGGTGGCTATACTGAGAATCTTAGGCACTTTTCTCTTGTGGAGGTAAAGCACACCAAGATGAGAAGAGGAAGGCCTCACTTAGCTCACAGTGTGCAGAGATTTTGGCCCATCAGCAGCTGGCTCTAGGCAGGTTGGATGGCAGAGGCACATCACAGAGAAGGAACGGTGGTGGTGGGCAGAAGGTGGCAAAGCAGAAAGCCTGGACCTCAGTTCTCACTGTCTTTCTATCCCATTTGGGCTACTTAGGGTGGGCATCACTCACACCCTGAGCCTTGCATTGCACCACGGATCTATGCCAGCATCACACACTCACACATAGGACCCACTGGGGATGGACAGGGAGATGGCAACACCTTAAAGCTGAGCCTCACATTTACAGTGGCTGTCACCACACCATATGGCTGCACATGATTTCCAGAATGTCCACTCGAAGTGACCTGTGTTCCTGTCCCAGCACGTGGGAACACAGTGCCTGAACAGGCCCTCGGAGTCACCATGCACAGTGAGTTTCTAGGTATGCAGGGAGTTGTCCTGGGCTTCAGGGGTGCTAAGCAGTGCCTCCACTCCACTCTTTGCTCCTCTGGCAGCAGGCTCCCCAACCTGCTCCAGTTGCCACACAATCAGTTTCCTCTAGCGTGCTCTGGCTAATACAAGTCAAATCATATGTTCTGGGATATGTAACTCAAACCCAGGACCTTGTACAGCCAGGAAGTCCCTTGTGCTGCTGAGCTACACTGGAGGGCCTCCAACTACTTTTTCTTCTGGTATGAAATGATGGACTAGGAATGTCGTCCATGGAACAGCAGCTGGGGGGGAAAGGGAAGTTTCAGTGCTGTCCAATGATGTTGTTCTTAGAAGCAGCGACTGACCAAGTAGCCCTGGCTGGCCACGTCACCAGCCGGGATTCCCTTGCTTCAGTCTCTAGGGTGCTGGAGATACAGGCCTGTGCTGTGCTGGTGTGTCTGCCTGTCAGAAATTGTTTTGCGCACTCTGTGTTTCACCCACTGAGGAAGTCTCCCTCCTTCTGGCAGTGCGTGATTTCGGCCACAATGGGAAGTACTGCTCAGTTTCTCTTGCTAAGCAGAACTTTGTCTAATTTAGTCCTCGTGCTCCTCAAATATGCTCTAATGTCTGAATCGTCCTGAAATAAAGCATTTTGTAGCAGTGGGCAGCATCAAATTAAGTATGATTAGAATGGGCACTTTGTTTGTACTGCAGGCATTTTAGATTCACTGAAAGCACATGTCTGTGCGTTTTCACACAATTTATGACGCCAGCTCTACAGATGAAACCTACACCTCCTAGAGCACAGTCACTGACCCACTTGTGGCCAGCTCCCAAGTGATAGGCCTGGGACAGGACCCTGCTTATGAATTACTGTGAGCATATGTGGTTCCATGCCTGTGGCCTGATGTTGACTTTGTTTCCCTTCAATCACCTGTCCTTACACTATTCCCCAGAAAATGATTCTGTTTTTGAAATAGGGAATTTTGTTTGTGACATGAAAGATGAGAGTAGGGAAAGTAGGGTTAGGAAATGATAGGGTAGGGCTCTTGATCTTACAGTCCTTTCCCAGAAGGAGTGTAATTATTATGTATAATGAAACATATTCTTTTTCTTTATTTTTAAAATTTATTTATTCATTTATTTATTTATTTTGTCTTTTTGGACAGGGTCTCGCTATGCAGCTCAGGCTGGCCTTGGGCTCACTTTTGTTGCCCAGGCTGGTCTCAGACTAGGACTGATCCTCCTGGCTCAGCCTCCCAAGTGCTGGGGTTACAGGTGTTCCGGCCCCTTAAATACATGTTTTGTATTTAGTAAAATACATCATATTTATTATTATTATCATTATTATTATTATTATTATTATTAGTAGTAGTAGTAGTAGTAGTAGTAGTCTTTTTGAGATAAGCTTTCACTACGCAGTTCATGCTGGCCTTGAGCTCACTGCTGTAGCCCAGGCTGACCTCAGACTTGGACTAATCCTCCTGCCTCAGCCTCCCAAGTGCTGGGATTACAGGTATATGTTACCTGGCCTCCCTTTCTTTTTTCTTTTTTTGTCTTTTTGAGACAGGGTCTTGCTATGCAGTTCAGGCTGGTGTTGCACTCACTTTTGTACCCCAGGCTGGTCTCAAACTCACACTGATCCTCCTGCGTTAGCCTCCCAAGTACTGGGATTACACGTGTGCACCACAACACCCAGCCTATATGCTTATATAATAAAGAAACAGTATTCTGTGATCAATCTTCTGCATACCAAGTCATGCAAATTTTCATTCTATTTCTTTGCACTGGGCTTTCTATGTGTCTGTATGCTGAGATCATGTTTTTCAACACTTTTTTTTTTTGTATTTAGTACAGGGTCTCACTACACAGCTTGGACTCATAGTGATCCTGCTGTTTGCAGCCTCCTCAGTGTTGTCATTACAGATGTGTGCCATCATGCCAGACTTGGCTCAGTGCACCCAGTGGCAGGGTCAGCATGGCATGTGGTGCTGGTGATCAAACCCAGTCCCTGAGCTTGCCTAAGCACATCCTTATTCAGAGTCCACTAAGCTGTCTCGTTATCCCTAAATTATGTTTTTGGGTGTTTTTAGAGTGCCCAGGTTCCTGTAAGAGGAGATGTGCAAATTGAATGGCCACACCCTGTGGCAGAATGGAATTGCCGGTGCAGGTGCTTAAACCACTGAGCTAACCAGAAAGGCCCCCTAAATCATGTTTTTGGACACTTCTAAAGCTGCTCTCCATAAGCGCTTAGAAGAGTAAATTCAATTAAAACTGAGAAAAACTTATGCTAATATATTTAAATATATGACTGCCAGTTTATATTTTTAATAATAGGGCTGACTTTGTTAAACATTGTGTGTGCTACTTTTTGGTATTTTACTTGAGTTTGACCTTTTAAAAGTAAGATGATAGGGCCAGGGAGATAGCTCAGGGGCACAAGTGCCTGCCTGGCAAATGCAAGGTCCTGAATTGGATTCCTGGTTCCACAAAAAATAAGTAATTAAATAAAATTAAATAAAATAAAAAGGAAGATGTTTCCCCTTTATCAGTAAAATTTGTGATGCGTATTTTTTTGGACTTCTATTTTTATTAAAATTCTCATGTTGTTTTCCTATTTGATCAAATAAGATTGCCATGGTAGGTTAGGCAATTCTTTGTAAATGCAATAACATATTGATCTATTGTTTCTCTTTTGCCAACCATAGAAACAAAATAATTCTAAAAATTTCTTTCTCCAGTAAGTAATAGCATCAGATGATTTTTTTGAGGCAGGATCTTTTGAGTAGGCCTCATTTTGCATGCATACATAGTCACATTTTCTCCGAATACTATCTCTTCTCTCCTATATTCACAACTCTTAATTATTTTAATATTTGGTTTTGGCCTGTGCATTCCCATCCAGTGTTTGGAGCAGTGTCCTCCGTCATACCACCTCAGATACATTTTGAAATAGTAGCAGAAAATGAGTTATGCAATTGTGGTAAGCCTCAACCTAGTGCAAACAGCTCAGTGTGTATTCTAGTGTAATGTGGAGAAGAATTCTAGTGCCAGAGTTGCTCTGTCCAGATGTACCATTGGAGCATATTATTGGATTCTATGAGTCTCAGATTACTCTGCAATTCTGTGTGTAAGGTTGGAAGACTGCTTAATTTGTGCAATGGGCTTAAGTCCTCAATCTGTGGTGTATAGTGAAGCTTGAAATATTGCGTATTATTCTCACACTTATATAAACTGGAGGGTTACTGTTAGCTCTACTAAATTTACTTTTTTATTGAGCAGATAACAGGAGTGTGTTCTACATTCTAGGATACGGAAGAGATAAACTCCAAATGCTCCTTATGTAGAAACTCTAAAAGTATATTTTTATGTGCCTTTATGTTTTTCAGCTGAATACAATTCAACTAGAATTTGCTTTAACAAATGACCCTGATGTTTTATCTAAACCACTCCTTTCTTTTTTTATCTTTTTATTGCATTTAATGAGGAATAACAATGTGACAGTTTCAAAACATGTTAGTAGTACATTTCCAGTATTTGACATAATGCATATTGTTTTCCTCCTAGTAGTTATACAGAGCACGAGGTGTAGACGTGATAATTTTTCTCATCATTATTTGTATAAAAATTTGTTCTCATTGGACTAAGAGAAAGTAGTTGTATATACATAATCCAATGTCCTGTCTTTCTTAATTTCACCAATATCGAAAAACTAGCTCTGCCTTCGACTTTCCAAGAATAAACATATGGAAAGTCTCTTCCATCCCTCCCCCTGCACACAAACAGAAACAATAATTTATATTCTCTCTTTTTTTTTTTTTTTGTCTTTTTGAGACAGGGTCTCACTATGCAGTTGAGGCTGGCCTTGAGCTCACTTTTGTAGCCCAGGCTGGTCTTGAACTCGCACCGATCCTCCTGCCTCCGCCTCCCAAGTGCTGGGATTACAGGCGTACGCCACCACGCCCGGCTTATATTCTCTTTTAATGGAATGGAATCCCTGACTCATGACAAAATATCAGTCTACTATGTTCTGAGTTTTCATGCATCAAAAAGATACATTCATGATGTCATATAATGTTTATATTTACTGGATATCATTAAAATGGAAAGGTAGCAGGGCAAATTAAAGGAGGAGAAATGAAAGAGGCAAGGAAGGGGAAGGGAATTACAAAAAGAAACAACCTGTATTGTATACATGTGTACATTTCCAGAGATGACTGTAAAATGCATGTACTGAAAACATGTACTACTAAAAACTTGAAAAGAGAAGGGAGTTATTATCTTTTATTTTCAGAAACTTCCAGGACACTAAACACACCTATTATTGCACTCTTTTCACCTGCACTTGGGGAAGACCACAGGGCTTTTCCATCTCTGCACCAAGTGGACATCACTTCTGGCTTAGCTGTAGTTCCAAAGTCTCTGTTATAGGTTTGTTTCTGTTCCAGTCTGGACATCTTAGTTCAGAGCCTCACCATCGTTATACTGACCCCTGCTCAGCAAGATGCTTACCCTACTGGCTCATTTAGCCGCCTTGCAGCTGCTATCAATTTATCTCCCTGAAAAATTATCAGTTTTCCAGTTTCTCAGTGTTTTGCCTCAGAGAATGTATACAAGAGTGCTCATCTGGAATCCTTCCTTCTCCTTATTGCTTCTTTTTAGATCCATCCAAGGAAGTACTTTATATCTTTCCCTATGGCATAATTACTATTAAAACTCCAAAATGCTTTGAACATAAACTTAGCCTATATTTTTATCTTTTGCACTACTAATGAGGAGCTTTCCAAAGGACCACTGCTGCCTAAATATTTGAGAGTTAATATGAAAGAGCAAAGCTGTTAATCTTATTTTGATATTATTTCAACTACAATGTTAAAAAGGAAGCTAAAATAATTCAGGTATATGGATTTCAGAGTTACAAGAAAAGATTAAAAGACATAATGACAATCCAGATTCTAACACCTTGGGCTGGGGAAATAGCTCAGCAGTCTAAGCAGCTTCCTGGGAAGCACAAAGACCTGAGTTCAATCTCAGGTGCCCTGCTGTCTGAGAACCCCAGGTATACTGTGCTGGGCCAAAATTGGTTGTGGTGGTGCACCTGTGGAATTTCAGCCCTGGAGAAACTGAGGCTGAAGGATCACTATGAGTTTGAACTGCATAGTGAGAATCTGTACCAAACAAACAAACAAACAAACAAACAAACAAACAAATAAATCCCAAAAGCTTTATTTAACTTTACTTCTGATCTCAGTACCTTTTTGGCAGGGGCAATTTATCTTATCACTAAATCCACATTCTCATGTCATGATACCTTGTTGTAGATCACAAAAAAATCTGATATCTTCAAATTCATTATTATAATATCAAAATTCTAACTCTTCAGTCTGCTACCCTCCAAGAAGTATTGTTCATGCCTTGGACAAACTTACATTATAAATCTAAAAATAATTAGAATTTTTAAAGTATTGAAATCAGTGAAAAGAAAATTTGTGTCTACAAATTAGCCATACAGGAAAGGAGTACAAATATGCCTTACACTGTGCCTATCAGCTGCATATTGATCCTAACCTAATTTGAAATTTGAATGTTTTGTTTAAGTCCACCTGAAGAATATTGCTCAGAGTTCAGAAGGTCTAGTAGCAGATATAGCAGATGCAAGACAGGAGAAGAGAATGTCCCCTGGCCATCAAAGTAGTATCAAATTGTCTGAAACTCTTTCTTAGATGTTTCTTTTTTTTTCACTGAAACCTCCAAAGGCCAAAAAGAATGGAATGTCACTGGGCATAATGACAATAACCTAGAGAACTTCTATCCTCCTAAACCAGGGTGAACTCAGAGATACAATTTTAATTCATAAAAGTAGAAGAGTGAGTGGAATAAGACAAAACAAGAATGGTACCAGCTGTGATGGTGGTGAGATTGTGGACCCCTTAGCAAGAAGGGTCAAGCACGAAATGATTAGGTCATGGGGGTCTAACCTTAGGAAGAGATAAAGGGGCTGGTCTTATGAAAAGAGTTGCCTCTTGTGAGGTTAGGCTGTTATAAATGAGGCCGTCACTTGCTTCTGGCCCCTTAGGATGTGGCTGACGTACTTTCAATTTCTCTAAACATTTGTGAGATAGGGCACTCTTGCCAGAATACTAGCCCTTACAAGCCATGAAAATCATGAGGTAAATAAACCTCCTTCCATTCCAAGGCAGCCAGGTTGAGATATTTGGTTACAACATCAGGCATGAGACTACTGTGGTGTTCTAAACACTTTCAACTGCCAACTTTCAACATTTGTAATTTCTTAATGGGCAGTTCCATCTCCTCTTTGGGCACCAGGTGCCACATCTCTATTATTGCCTTCCTACATAGAAGCTCATCACATAAACTCTTAGTGAAGGATGGGCCTCAGAAAACTTCACAGAGTCCCTCCCTAGGTGTTTGGAACCTGCCCAGTCCTTCCTTCTCAGGAAGCACCTGCAGCAATAGATTGATAGGAGAAAGGACATGTGTATGAAGTTCCTAAAGGATGGCAACAGTGGATATGTTGGCAGGGAATCCAAAGGAAACAGGAGAGTAAAATAGATGTGCAGCTCACTTTTCTGCTTCAAACTGTTGAACTTTTAAGATCCTATGTGTCACCTCTGGCTAGGAGGAGTTTTGCAGGCCCCCAGTGCTTACTGTTTTGTCTTTCCAGAGTGATGGATATAGTCAGAAAAAGCAAGCAGTAGATTAGCCATGAGCAGGTGACATAGGTACCAGCACGAACCCACAGCAGGAAGTTAACAAAGGACTGAAGGACTCTTCAACAAAGAGGATAGATAGATGATAACTAAGCACACAAGAAGTTGTGCAAATTTGGGGCCAGGGAGATAGTTCAGCAGAATAAGTGCTTGCCTGGCAAGCACAAGGTCCTAAGTTCAATCCCTGGAACCACAAAAAAAAAAAAAAAAGAAGTTGTGCAAATTTTTAACTCATAAAAGAATTCTAACTTAAAAACAATAGTAGGATCCTCATACATACCTGTTTGAATAAAAAAAAAATAAAAGATGGCTTTGTGTTCTCAGATTGTCTCCTTGCCCTAGAATTTATACATCAAAGGAAAGGGCTCAGACCATAGATTTTGACTTTTCAGTGTTAGGTTATCCTTTTGATCCTTTCTTATTTTCCTTAATTTAAGTACCCTTAAGGGTCTGGGCTTGCCCTCTTCCTTTGCTTCAGGATCTTATTTCCTGAAGGGCCTATAATTCCTGAGGACACAACAGCAGGAAAGAAAGGTAACTTGATATGGCCATCACTGATTGGGACTTTCTAAGGGTGACAACTTTGGCACATAAATTGAAACAAATGGATGTTGTTTCCCACTACGGCCCTAACTAAAGATGCTGCATCTGACGCAGGACAGAGCATAACATTTTGCTCTCTGGAGAGTTTGGGTCACCAAATTCACACCAAGTCCCTCACTTTCTGATCCTCCTGAGGAGGATATGAGGGTGTGTCTTAGTTTACTTTTCTCTCATTGCTAGAAGAACATCTGACACTCAAAATGAGGGAAGAAAAGGTTTATTTAGCTCACAGTTACTGGAGGTTTCAGCCCATATTCAGCTGGCTCCAAGTACGAGAGGCATATGGCAGAAAACAACCTTTCATGGTGGCGGGGAAGAGCAAGAGCAAACTCAGAGAGAGCTACCAGCAGCTCAAGCAGCTAACTTCTCTTCCTCCTTTACATTGGAATTCAAATCACCTACACCAGAGGAGGTGCAACATCCATTCTCACAATAATAGATTACAAATTCCAGAAGCTGCCCAATGACAATGACTGTAAGAGGTTTTGGGGGGACAGCTATACACAAAACATAACAGGGTGGCAGCCTGACAGTTACTGCTGAGTCCCTTATGTCTAACAACACAGGTGATTCTGTGCAGTTCTACTCAAAAGGGACTGACGGAACTGCATCCTGTAGAGTACTGACCCTCCGTGGGTCTGAGTCTATACATTGGAATAAACTTTTCAACTTCCTGATATCTCAAAAGTACAAGGGAGGTTGGGCCACACGTTCCTCTTAGAGTAAAACACGTGATCTCTCCAGAAGCCGGAAGAGCAAAGGAGGAAATATTCAGGTTGACATTTTGCTTGGCATGCTGCTCTCCCAAAATGAGCTATCATTTTCCTGGTCCAACTCTTTGGATAAACAGCAAAGGAGAAATCCCACATTCCTGGCATACAGTACATCAGTTTTATTATGCCAAATTGTACAGAGGTCTTTTGAGGAATAATAGTAGGTGAACATATATAATATGACCCAGAGACCACCAAGACAGATGTTTTGGTGGGCAAGTGATGAATTCAGGCTTTCCACTTAAGAATCAAAATGGTCCTTATGTATTTCTCTTTCTGTCTTGTTCTTACATGAAGGGCAGAAAATAAGCCCAGAAAATTTTGAAAATGTCTGCTTATGATTATATGTATAATCATGTTGTTATGGAACTCTGTCTTTTTAAAAAATTGTTTCTTTTTATTTAATATTTTATTGTTTAAATTTAACAATGGTTATATTACATATTTTCATCATCAGATCAGTTTAGATTGATACATATAGGTATATAAGATTGATCAAACAATTAAACATTAACCCTTCTAAATCAACATTACTTTTTTTTTCCCCATTCTTTTCTTTGAAAGTTGACATATTACATATTGTCCTCACAATCGTTTTACAGAGTACAGTGTGTGGGCATGACCCACCTCCCTATTGATGTTGCTTAGAAAAATTTAAAAACAAGGAAAAGAATATACTTCTCTTTGGACTAAGAGGAAGCAGATACACATACAGCCAAATGTTCTGCAATTGCAGTGGGCCACCAATGAAGCTTGTAATGTTGGAGGCTATTGATCTAAGCCTCCTAAAGCTCATCTCACCAATCTAGCTCTGTGTTTCATGCATGGTACAGGGTCAGGCTATGCAGCTCAGACTTGTACTGATCATCTACTTTCAGTCTCCCCACTGCTGGGATTAAAGGTGTGTGCCACCACCCAGTCTTGGTGGCCAGCTCAGTTTGCTGGGGTCAGTGCCATCTCAGCATGGACTACTAGGGATCAAACCCCTGTCCCAGCACTTGCCTAAGGTGCTTATCCTTTTGAGCTATCTCACTGGTCCTTGGGTCTTTTTTTTTTTCGGGAATGTTCATTTGAGCTCTTTTACATACACAGGAAAAATAAGCAGAATGTACAGAGTTCCTGTTTCTACCCTTTCCCATGTAAACACAATCTTCCTCTGAAAGTCGAAGAAGACAGTGGTATATTGATTACACTGATGAAGTGAAAAGCATCATTGCAGGCCAAGTCTACAATTTATATGAGTGTTCATTCTTTGTGATGTGGACACTAAGCTGTTTTCACAAATATATAATGAGATGTTTGCCAATAAGGAATCATGCAGACGTGCTTCACTGCCCTAAAAATATTCTGTACCTCAACTATTCAGCTCTGTCATCTCTTCAATCCCGGAAAGCCACTGATTTTCTCATAAGATTTTATTTAAAACAAAGTTAGTGGGCCTGTGAGATGGTTCAGTGGTGTAAAACATCTGCTTAAGAAGGATTAGGCAACTGCAGAGCCCATGGTTAGATAACCGGCACAACATACTGCACCAGCCTCACTCACGGGGCAGGCTGAGCCAGCCAGAATAAATAAATAAATAAATAAATAAATAAATAAATAAATAAATAGACAAAGTCAACATCGGGCCACAGGCATGGAAGTACATATGTTCACAGTAATTCATAAGCAGGGTCCTGTCCCAGGCCTATCACTTGGGAGCTGGCCACAAGTGGGTCAGTGACTGTGCTCTAGGAGGTGTAGGTTTCATCTGTAGAGCTGGCGTCATAAATTGTGTGAAAACGCACAGACATGTGCTTTCAGTGAATCTAAAATGCCTGCAGTACAAACAAAGTGCCCATTCTAATCATACTTAATTTGATGCTGCCCACTGCTACAAAATGCTTTATTTCAGGACGATTCAGACATTAGAGCATATTTGAGGAGCACGAGGACTAAATTAGACAAAGTTCTGCTTAGCAAGAGAAACTGAGCAGTACTTCCCATTGTGGCCGAAATCACGCACTGCCAGAAGGAGGGAGACTTCCTCAGTGGGTGAAACACAGAGTGCGCAAAACAATTTCTGACAGGCAGACACACCAGCACAGCACAGGCCTGTATCTCCAGCACCCTAGAGACTGAAGCAAGGGAATCCCGGCTGGTGACGTGGCCAGCCAGGGCTACTTGGTCAGTCGCTGCTTCTAAGAACAACATCATTGGACAGCACTGAAACTTCCCTTTCCCCCCCAGCTGCTGTTCCATGGACGACATTCCTAGTCCATCATTTCATACCAGAAGAAAAAGTAGTTGGAGGCCCTCCAGTGTAGCTCAGCAGCACAAGGGACTTCCTGGCTGTACAAGGTCCTGGGTTTGAGTTACATATCCCAGAACATATGATTTGACTTGTATTAGCCAGAGCACGCTAGAGGAAACTGATTGTGTGGCAACTGGAGCAGGTTGGGGAGCCTGCTGCCAGAGGAGCAAAGAGTGGAGTGGAGGCACTGCTTAGCACCCCTGAAGCCCAGGACAACTCCCTGCATACCTAGAAACTCACTGTGCATGGTGACTCCGAGGGCCTGTTCAGGCACTGTGTTCCCACGTGCTGGGACAGGAACACAGGTCACTTCGAGTGGACATTCTGGAAATCATGTGCAGCCATATGGTGTGGTGACAGCCACTGTAAATGTGAGGCTCAGCTTTAAGGTGTTGCCATCTCCCTGTCCATCCCCAGTGGGTCCTATGTGTGAGTGTGTGATGCTGGCATAGATCCGTGGTGCAATGCAAGGCTCAGGGTGTGAGTGATGCCCACCCTAAGTAGCCCAAATGGGATAGAAAGACAGTGAGAACTGAGGTCCAGGCTTTCTGCTTTGCCACCTTCTGCCCACCACCACCGTTCCTTCTCTGTGATGTGCCTCTGCCATCCAACCTGCCTAGAGCCAGCTGCTGATGGGCCAAAATCTCTGCACACTGTGAGCTAAGTGAGGCCTTCCTCTTCTCATCTTGGTGTGCTTTACCTCCACAAGAGAAAAGTGCCTAAGATTCTCAGTATAGCCACCCTCAGACCCACCAAACCTGGCTGTCCTCTGCTCCTAGCCAGTGTGAAGCACATGGCAGGCAGTCTCTCTTGGTTTACCTCCCGCTGGGGACAGGCAGTTTCAAGGCCCCATGCTTCCTTGGTCAGGGAACTGGCACTGGATGACTCCTGTCTTAAGCCACCTTGTCCCCTTCTTAGCTCCCTTCTTCATTCAGCCTTTCAGCCTCATGTTCAGTGGCACAGTTTTCCTTCTAGGACAGGTGCTTGTGGTGCTCACGGCTGTGGTCAGCTACCACAGCACTTTGGGATATTTCTCTCAATAATACCATGAAACCTCTTAGGATCAGAAGGGATCTGGTGAGATGGTTCGCCGGTCTAAATCGCCTGCTTAGCAAATCTTAGTCAACCATAGGGACCACAGTTGTATGCTTGGCACCACATGGTGGACCAGTCCCGCCCCATGCCGAGGGCTGGCTGAGCTAGCCACACACACACACACACACACACACACACACACACACA
>PVJA010051841.1:0-12640 GCA_004027025.1 Myocastor coypus
AAAAAAAAAAAAAAAAAAAAAAAAAAAAAAAGAAATAACAATATGACAGTTTCGAAACATGTTAGTAGTACATTTGCAATAATTGATACAATGCATATTGTCCTCGTAGTAGTTATACAGAGCACAGGGTGTAGACATGATAAATTTTCTAATCATTATTGGTACAAAAATTTTTTCTCTTTGAACTAAAAGTAGTTATAAACATAGTCCAATGTTCCATAATTGCAGTGGGTTACTGGTGAAACTGGCAATGTTGGAAGATGTTGATTTAAGCCTTTTACAGCTCAGCATACTAATCTAGCTTTCTGTTTTATGCCTCGTAGTTAAACTTTTCTGCTGGGTGGCTAAGGACAAGTTAAAACAAGACCTGTATAACAAAACATGTAACTTTCATATCTTCCAAGGTCAGTCAAATCTCCTCAGGATTAACTTTAAAACCATGTACAGTGCTTTGTTTATGGTTGTCATTGTCAACTGTCTGGATGAGTCACGGCCATTGCTTGACCAGTTTGTTCTCTGTGAAAGCCTAAGAGAATGTATTCTCTCTAGGTGACTCTCCTTAGGCACACTATACACCTTTAATCCCTTTCCTCTGTGACCCCATAATCTCCTTGACCAGAAAGTTTGGGAAACCACTGAGTTATAGGATGTTACAGCACAGGTTCTATTCTGTCCCGAGTCCTCACTGACCTTGAAGGAGTAGGGCCAAAATATTGGCTGTCCTTGTAGCTCTTCTGTTTCTCTAATTTTTGGCCTGCAAAGTTATATTCTTAGCCCTCCAGAAGAAAAGTTTAGTGATACTATTACTCTATAACATGGGTACTTGAGCTTAACATCACTGTCTTTCTGAATATCAAACATCTTAGACTTGGAATTGGTATTTTCCATCAATCATTGATGTTCTAATAAATCTCTATAGAATGTGATAATAGCAGTTACACATTTTTACACATTTAGATATCTAAGTATATACAAAATTGTAGCCTGTCAATCCTATGGCATTTTTCCTAGTCTCTTACTCTCATTTAATACCCTTTTTTGTTTTCTTGTAAACCATACAGTTACTTGAGAGTATGGCAGTAACTGAAATTACATTAGTAGCAGCACACATCTAAAAGACCAGAATGACAGGCATTCCAAGCATAGTTTTACTGTTGCACATTGCTATCATCAACGTGAAAAACCTTTTGAAGGTTCTTAGGACCATTATCTAATTCATCCTGTGTACATAAGTGCATAGTTTTGCTCCTGCTATGTTTCCTCTATTTTCTGCTTCCAGTCACTTCATTGTTACACACTTATTTTAAAAGGCTTGATTAATTATTTCAGCCTTGAGGACCTTCAGGCTCGGCTCATGACAAAGTCATCAAGAAAATATTGCCTGATATAAGATCTCACAACCCTATTAGCCACTTCTTTTGAAATTAAAATATGATAAATAAGTGGACCCACCTGTCCAGGGTAAACATCAAGCCACTTAAGATACCAGAAGACAAAGAATGACCATGAACTTCATATACTTGTAAACCATTTGAAAATTTTAAGTTTCTTTTCAGAAAAGAAAACAACCATTCTGGTGAACCAGATTGATAAAATGGTTTTCATCCTCCTAGGTAGATTATATGAATAGTTTCATGGCTGACTTGCATACTACACTTGCTAAAATAATGGTTGTACTTGATTCATAAAAAGATCATGGACAGATAGATAGGAGTGTATTTTGGTTTATGTGCAACTCTCTCTCTAATTTGTTCTAATGACTGCTATTTTATTTGAGCTCAACAATTTTTTTCTGAGATTTATACAGAAAACAGTTTATATAGGTTAAAATATTTGTGTGTACAACTTAAGTTGTCTTATAAGTAAAATAAATGTCTTTAACGTTAAAGCTTCTTCTTTTCAGATTGCTAGCAAATAAAAATGATGCTATGACCAGTTTTTCAAGTGCAATGTGTTGTTTAGTGTTTTTCAAATATTATCCCTAATATGTTATTCCCAATAACTTGGGAATCCTTCATTGGTGAAAAAGAATGAACTAATTGCTACAATCCAGTTCTGATAAGTTCTCTAAAAACAAAAATAACCTGTTTGTTAATGGAGACCCTTTTGGCTTGATAATACTGCTGGGAAAAATTCTCCTTGATGTAAAGAGAGCATCTGCCTAGAAACACTTATTCTAGTCTTTATTTACTAAGGAGACCATTTCCCCAAATAATTTTTATAGCTTTCTGGGAGGCACACTGTAATAAATATTGCCACACATGTTACCGTAGTATCTTTACAGTGATTAACATCAAAAGGACAAGTTTTCTGTGGGTAAAACAATATGTTTTTTTTTGTTAAAAGTTATTAAACCAGATCTACATTTGTAAATATCTTATAGTCTCCCTAGTATAAGAAATCTAAAGAAGAAATAAAAATGAAAAGGCATAACACAGCTGAATTGAAATCAAAGATTTTTGAAGCAACACTAAAACTATGCTTGGAATGTGTGTCATTTGGGACTTCCAGATGTGTGCTGCTTCTATTGTAAACTTAGTTACTGCTATAGTCTCTCAAGTAAATGATTGGTTAACAAAAAGATTTTTAAAAAGGGTATTAATTGTGAATAAGTAATTAGGTGAAATACCATAGGCTTGACAGGCTATAATTTTGTACATCCTTAGATTTCTAAATGGCTGTAAAAATGTGTAACTGTTTTTGTCACAATATGTAGAAATTTATTAGAATATCAATGATTGAAGGAAAATACCAATGTCAAACTAAGTCTAAGATGTATGATATTTAGAAAGGCAGTGAGGTTGAGCTCAATTACCCATGTTATAAAGTAATTGTATCATGGAGCTTTTCTGCTGGAGGATTGAGAATGTAAGTTAACAGACCAAAAACTGGAGAAAAAGAAGGGCTACAAGGATAGCCATCATTTTGGCTCTAGCCCCTCAAGGTCAGTGAGGACTCAGGACATAAGGGAACTTGTGCTGTAACATCTTATAACTCAGTGGTTTCCCAAATTTTCTGGTCAAGGAGATTATGGGACCTCAGAGGAAAGGGATAAGTGAAGTATAGTGTGTCTAGGGAGAGTCACTTGTGGAGAAAACATTCTCTCGGGCTTTCACGGAGAGCAAACTGGTCAAGCATTAGCTGTGACTCATTCCAGTGGCTGACACTGACAACAGTTCTGCAAAGCACTGCACATGGTTCCAAAGTTAATCCTGAGGAGATTTGACCCTAGAAAGTACAAATGATGAAAGTTTTGTTAGACAGGTCTTGCTTTGGCTTGCACTTGATCACCCAGCAGAAAAGCTTAAATACGAGGCATAAAACGCAGAGCTAGATTAGTACAATGAGCTGTAAGAGGCTTAAATCAACAGTCTTCAACATTGCTAGTTTCACCGGTAACCCACTGCAATTATGAAACATTGGACTATATATACAATTACTTCCTCCTAGTTCAAAGAGAAGAAAACTTTTTCTTCTCTTCTTTTTTCTTCACCCCTCTTCAGAACCAATATTGTTTAGAAAATTTGTCATAACATTTGTGAGGACAACAATATGCAGTGTCTCAACTATTGCGAATGTACTACTAACACGTTTTGAAACTCTCATATTGTTATCTCTTATTAAAAGTAATAAAAATTAAAATTCAAAAAAATACTAAGTATACAACTAAATTAAAAGACAAAGGACTCAATATAACTGAGACACTCACTATTGATAATTTCATGATGTAGTCACAATTTCTGCTCACATAGATCTTCAAAGATGTAGAAGTAGGATTTCTTTTATGGTGATAAATTCCTTTTAAGACTCAGATAATGCCTCAGGAGACTTAACTGACCTTGATAGATAACAAGAGGTAAATTTTGGATGACAAGTTTTTTTAATTTTTTCACATAGTTTTGAACACTCAGCAGGGGAGTGTAACCAAAGACAAAAATCACAGCAATATAGGCTAAACATAAAAGGAAGCTCCAATCACTTCCTCCACTGACAATTTCTAGCTACACTTATACACAGATGTGAGAACCAGCTGATTACTAGTGCTATATTAGTCCCTAAAGAACAGCATCTAACATGGCATCTTCCCCAATCTGCCTCTTTACTCTAGTTCTCATTCATGTATCTTTGGTGATGCATGCCTTAATTTCTTGGTAAAGTTTATTGATTCTCACCTAGAGATTGCCAGACACCAAAAGATCATGCAGATAAAATCCATACCACCTATGAACTAGACAGTCTAGACAAAATCACCCAGAGTATTGCCTTCAAGATCAGATAGACTCACTAGCATCAGTGACCATATAATGCTGGAGAAGACTAGATCTTTTCACACCTGAAAAGAAACTGTTCATTGCTGAATGAAGAATGTGCTTCCCTTGTCAACAGGTCTACAATAATAAGAGATGCAGCACAAAAACTGGCTGTCTGTGCTCCCAAGATCAATAGAAAACTATTTGATTTGTGGATGTCCTCACTAAACATCTTGAATTGGGGGTTTGGGCTATTATCCTGGACTTGGCCTTTATTTCTATTTCTCATAGCATTACATACTTAATTTCTTATTCCAGTTTGTTTCTTCTTGTTTGGCAGCAGTCAAACTACTGGTGGTGACTATTCTTCCCGCTCAACCATAAATGCAAGATCACCCTAATGATTATTCAGGCTTAAGCTTAGGAGGTTGCGCAGGTTGTTGACATCAGAAAAAGAGAGGTATCTCAGGCCAATGCATGTCTGATCCTATTAATAGTATAAGCCTGAGTTACAAAACCCGTTTTTGCCTGCTTCTCCCTCTGCCTATTCCTGTTGCTGTCTTGTGATCATTCATACACTTATTTTTTAAATTTCATTTCTTTATTTTTTTCTTGTTTCAGAACCTTTGTTTGTTTATTAACTCATTTTTATAGCCGGCTCAGCCTGCCCTGAGGGCAGGGCTGGTTCAACATGTGGTGCCAGGGATCAAACCGCAGTCCCTGAAGCCGCCCAAGCTTTTCCAAGCAGGTGCTTTAGACCACTGAGCCATCCCGCCAGGCCCCCTAATACACTTATTACATACTAAGAAGTGGACAGTTGGCAATTCTTTCCTTGTCAGACACAAGGGCCTGGTGCATTTTGGGGCCACTCAGCTGTGGCAGGGATAAGATAATATTACAGTGGCAGATGCATAATGTCATGTAGTTGCAATCACCAGCCCAAACTGCCTTTCAGTGTGTGTTTTATTGGCAACAAAAGGACATAGTGTGATCATTGGATATAACTTTCTGAAATTGTGGGCAATTCCTCATAGATATTATTTTCAGTAGAAAAGACACTTGTATTCTTGGATAAGTCAGTGTACATTAAAACCATGTGATTTTGTCTTATATGCCAAAAAAAATTTCTGAAATCTAAGTAATTAAAATGGCTCCATGTCAAAAATCCTTCTCAGGATCCAAATGTTTCATATAACTTAGAAAAAGGTCACACATAGCCCAGTTTGCTGTCAACCCTATCTGGCCACTTGCTAATTCTCAACTTACTGATTTAAACCATAACTGCGCAAGAAAATCCAACAGTCTAATTTTTGGAAAGAATCCCTGAAACCAAAGGAGGATGGCTGGCACTCTTTTCATTTGGACATAAAACAAAGTCTCTTTAACCCTTAGAGACTTTGAAAGATGAAAAGCTCTTATTTTGTACCCTGGGTAGATTTTGGCTTTTGTACTATTGATGTAATTCATTTCTTTGCAACAAAGTGCTTTCCTTTTGAGTTCACATGTTCAGTGGTGTCCTTCACACCCTGAAATCTATAAGGCCTGAACCACGGCCACAACCTCATCTGTAAATGCCTATTACACCCTGCCCAAGGGTGACCCTGAGATGCCAGCAATTTGTTAGCTTTGTTTGCAGCTCCTTGTCATATTCAAGAGGCTGTGTTTGACTGATGCTTTTCTATTTTCATGCAGCTCTCACCTATATGATTTTAATTGCTTCCCTCAAGGGGCAGGTATGTCTTTGCCTTTACAGGCAAGAAACCTGTTCATTCTGTACACTGTGTAGTATTGTTTTGAGGTCTTTTATCTTTATCCTCCTTTCTTTTCTCCCTTCATAGCATGTAGCATTTTACTCAGACACACTTACTGAATTCCTTCTTTGTGCTGGCTGGAGTAGTAACACAATGATGGCAAAACTCACAGAGATTGAGAGCTTCAACTGCAGCCCCAAATCCACTTCTTATTTATCATAAAGTGACAACACTGCAGTGAATATTGAGGTTTTAGTTTAGAAAAAAACTATTTATCTAATCCTTGGCTGCAGGGGTGACGTGGCTCACATACTGATGAGAGGGCTCTGTGTGTCCCAGGTTCACCATCATTGCTATGGACACAGGGGGAAACACGGTGCTAGTTTTTATGGAGTTTAAAATCATTTCCAATTGTATTCCATGGTGATTTTTCTTAAATAGAGAGCAGGCATGAAAGAAGACAAGATGAAGTCAAGACTACAGCAAATTTTAAAGAAAACATGTTACATATCTATTGAAAACATTAATTTACCAGGCAAGTATCTCTACATATAAAAGGCATGAATGGGATGGCAGAGTAGTGGGGTAAAGTGATACGACTGTGTTATCCATAGGTTAATTATTGAGCCTTTTAACAGATACCTGTTGAACTCATAATCCTGGCATCATTAATAATAAAGTGGGTGTGGGAAGAGAAAAGAGGAATAACTCATGGGAGATCAATTATAACACCTCCCACCACCACAGCTGTGTGTTGCACCTGCTATATTCCTAAGAAGCAGGGCAATTGTCTGGCCACTGTAGTATGTCTTTAGCTACCTCACAAATCCTTCTGCATGAGGCAGATTGCCACAATAGCATTACAGAGGTCACAGTTGAGTGGAAGATTTCCTGCAAGTATTGCTTGGGTAGTTTCATGCTCATAATTAAGGGTGAAACATCATGGTGCGTTTAAGAAACTAGCATTATGAACTGCATTAGGTCACTGAAATATGAGCCCAGGAATCATATGAGAAAATGATAATCAGTATATGCTGCTTAAATATCAAGGCAGTGAAGTATACACTGAATTAGCCGGGGATTTAAAAATAAAATAGGAATTAATTTCCTTATTTCAAAAAGAAATGAGGTAGGGAAATTTAATACTTAAAATTTGCCCACTGTGGGGACAGCATGGCATCATACTTTCCATAATCACTGATAGGGGCTGGGGAGATAGCTCCATAGCACAAGTGCCTGCTTGGCAAGTGCAAGGTCGTGAGTTTGAACCCCAATCCCGCCAAAAACAAAACAAAACAAAACGTAATCACTGATAATTGGCGCTCAAATCTGAGCAACTGGTTTTTACTTTCTATTAGGTGAGCAACAAATAAATGTGATACCCAAACACATTATAGGTTTATTCCCATATAATTATAGGCATTTAAAAGTGTTGGTAATATAATGAAATTGTGAGATGAAATATGGTACAAAATGTATGTTAGCAAACCTAATTATTAATTGAATAGTCCTCAGGCAAACTTGAGTGTCATTTCATGAATTAGACTTTTTAGCAGTTGATTCATGATATTCAGAGGCTGAGAAATGAGGTATTACATGTGTCTGCCTTCTTTAACATCTTCAAATGATAGACATTAAGGTTTGTCTAACTCCTTAGGTTGAGTATGAAGTTAAAATAGACAACTTATTTGTTCATTCATCACTCACCATTCATTAATTTAAGAGGCATTTGTTCTGCTTTGTTAAATGGTACTCTGATTACTGTGTTGGGTCCTGAAGAGGCAGTGTTAACCCAGAGCTTGAGCTGTGGAGAGAATGTTTTTTATACTCTTCGGCAATGTGTACCTACAGGGGAGCACTATGCTGTCTCCAAGATGGGGTGCCGACTGTTAATTACATTACATCCACAATAGAGAGAGTTGAATCAGTTCTCTAGCCCTGTCATCTAGAAGCTCAGATTTATCACTATGTGATAATTCTTTGAAGGGTGCAACTCATGATGATACACTATGAGAACAGACTTGAGAAGACACGTGTCACTTAAAGGATGTGCTGAGAATAGCAGATAGGACCCAAAAGACTTTCCCCAAGAAGAGGGCTTTAGCGTCAGGAGCCTTTTTCACTTACTTTACTAGCAAATACTTGACTTTTCCCTTTTAGCATTCAAAGGGAACACTTTGAAAGATGTTAGAAAGTAAACGCAAATTACTGGGAGCTGTGATTCCATGAGGGTAGGAGGATGAACTTTTGAGTCCTGGTATTTGGTTAGGGCTGGTAGAGTGTGTGAGGGGAAGCCTTTTCTGCTGGTATGAGATAGTCCAGGGTCCAAACCAGGAGGGCAGGAAAGCCTGTCTCCTTTTCCACCTTGTGTTTGACTTAAGCACAGTCTTACTGATTGGCCAGTGTGAGACTTCTCTTGCTAGAGCAATCTCACCTCAGAAGTGAGCATCTGTGACCAAAGATCCATTTGGATCCCTATTCCATTCCATTGCCCATGACATTTATTTACTTCTGATTACTGGCTTTGATGGGATGGAGATTCACTTCTGATCTTTTGTAGTTTTATTTAAATTGCCTAACTGAGAAAGGCAAGAGATAGGGTAGAGGAAGAATGGAAAATGTTATGGTTTTCTTTCCTTGAAAAAATAAATTTCTTCTAGATGTTACAAGAATGGTGGCATTGCCTTTCTTGCTCCCTGGCCATCTTGGCGGCTGGTCCTGGTTGAGGGCCGTCCACACCTAAGGCAAAAAGATGGTGTCCCTGAAGAAGACAAAATATCTCTGGAGTCCATCATCTCTAGGCTCCAACTTATTATAAAAAGTGGAAAGTACATGCTGGGGTACAAGCAGACACTGAAGATGATAAGACAAGGCAAAGAGAAATGGTCATCCTTGCCAACAACTGCCCAGCCTTGAGGAAATCTGAAATACAGTACCATGCCATGTTGGCTAAAACTACAGCAGCAATAGTATCGAACTCGGCACAGCATGTGGAAAATACTACAGAGTATGTACATTGGCTATCATTGGTCCAGGTGATTCTGATGTCATTAGGGGTATGCCAGAACAGACTGGTGAAAAATAAAACAAGCAGATTTTTCACTGAAAAAAAGAGAAAAGAATGATAGCATCATTTAATATACATATGCATAACTTGACAGAGAGTTTAACATGACTCTAAGTTTCCCAGAATGTCTTTAGTAGAATACTGATAACTAGTACTTAATCTGACATTTGCCATGTAACAACCACTATGCTAAGCACTTTAAATTATGAAACCTCTTTTACAGATTGGGGAAACTAAAGCTCCAGTCAAGGTTAAATAACCTGTTCCAGGTCACATAGCTAGCAAAAATATAAAAGCAAAGATTCAAACCAGGTTACCTGATGTTGATGCCTCCTTCTGATTAATTTTATGGGATGGCAAGGAAATGTGGAGTAGAAAGCATCTTGTATCTAGTAAAGTTTGGAAAATATTGAGTTAGTGAGCGGGTCTTCCCTTAATGTTTTCCTGTTCAGGAATTTCTAAGAAGCACCATGTCACAGAGAGTGGTCTACAAACTTTATGTTCCAATAAAAGGGGCCCGTTCATTTATGGGGCTCTTGCAGAGGTATTGTTCCAAAAAACCTATTTCACAATATGTTTTCTTAGGGCCTGTGTTCTACTATTTTTTTTTTTTTTTTGCGGTACTGGGGATTGAACTCAAGACCTTGCGCTTGCCAGGCTAAGGTTTATTCTACTGAGCTATATCCCCAGCCCATGTGTTCTGCTATTAATAACACTTCTGACTGCTTGGGGTCAAATTGATCACAACTTTTACAAGTGAAGGGAGAATCCTGGCTCTATCACCTGATGAAGAGACTTTTCACCCAATAAATTAATGCTATGGTTTGGACATGGTTCAGGCGTACTGCAAAGAGTCCTGTGTTGAAATTTAACCCCTACTCTAGGGTACTAAGAAAGTGGAAACTTAATTTCCCTGTGGTATTTAGAGGTGGGGCCACTGCAGAGGCCTTTAGGAAGTGATTAGGATTAAAGTCATTAGGGTGATGGTCCAATGATTGAATCCTGATTGTTTTATAAGAGGAAGAGAGGACAAAAGAGAGATGAATGCACTCACTTCCTGTCCTTCCATGCCCTGCTCTGTGTTGTTTTGGGATTCTACCAACAAGAAGGTCATTACCAGATGTTTTCCCGGAAGGCTTCCAGATTCTTGAACCAAAATAAATCTCTTTTCTTTATAAAGTATCCTGCCTCCAGTGTTTTATTATAGTAATAAAAAGTGCACTAGTTACTAAATAAAAGGTTAAAGCCAGAAATACCTTTTTCTGCTCTTTATATATGTTTCTCTTTTCCTTTTGTTTATTTTTATATGTTACATCAATTGTATCATAAAACATAATTCCCTTGATTGCCCAGTACTTATGTCAGCACTGTTTTTCTTACATCCACCTTCCCCCTTAAATACCTTGTTTTGTTATCTCTTTTCATCTTCATTTCTGTTTTCTCTCTCCTTGGTTGTCTTTTAGTTTTTCACTTTTTTAGGGTTTTGATTTTTCTGATTTCCTTAGTTCATACATATCTATACTTCTGAGTGTGAAAATAAGCCAATGAAATAAATATTTGAAAACACTGAATTGCATTCCACATAAAGATTCATTAATATTCTTTGATTTTATGGAAACATAAAATTTAATGCAACTCTTCAGTTTTATGGAAATTTCAAATAATCATTTTCTAGTTCTTGAATGTTTATATTATTTAAAAGTGGCAATTCAAAAAACTTTTATTTACAGTAAGTGTGAACTGCAAATATCCTTAGAACTTGAGTTATATCAGTGAAAATGGTATCTGGTATTTCCTTAATTTGTTTGCTCATGAAAGTCCCTTGGTAGCCATGCTCATGCGGAGAGGTTCCAAATTCTCTCCAGCATTTGAATAAGCATCACTAAAGGTGTCTGTATTTTAAACCCCAGGTAGATTGAGTGATGCTGGTCTAAACCAAGTTTTAATAACTGAAAAGTAGAATGTTATGAAAAGAATTTTACAGATTATTCTGTTCCTACCTTTCTCATGGAAAATAACGCAATTTGAAAAACTCTGAATATATTATACTATTTGCTTCAATCTAGAAATTGGTAAATTACTGAAAACTGATTGTATTTGTTCTTTATTTGCATGTATACATATAAATATGTGGCTAATTAGAGGCTAGTCATTAGATTTTCAATAAAGGAGAATAAGAAAGAATAGCAGTTTTATTTCTCTAGTGGTAAAAATTTTTCTCTTGTGTTTCATATTAGGACAGTGTTCTTTGGAGCTGTTAGAATGTGTGTTTCTTATTGAATTTAGAAATCATTCCTTTGCATTTTATAGGCCTGTGTTTATCTTGTGTAACTGAAAGTTAGAGGCAGAGTTAGAATAACAAGTCCCCATCGGTTACACTTTGAATAGTCATGCTCTCCAGCCAGAGGATGTCATCTGGATGATCCAGATTTGGCAGCAGCTTTATGATTATTCGCATAATCTCTAGAGAAAAATATAAAATGAATGAAACTGACATTCAAGTAATAGACCTCACATGTGGTCTACCTTGCATGAAATTTTCCCAAGCCCTGAATAGAGAAATTTGGCCTTTCTGTTTAAGTGGCCAAATACCAAATGTACCTATGAGAAAACTGAAAATGAGTTTCAGTGTATAATAATGAACACCCACATTTTTGCTCCTTTGCTTTTGGAGCTGCATACAATATTTTATTACTTCCTTAATGTTACAGGAAGTGAAAGGAACCCTGATGTAAGTGTGACAGCATTTGAAATGACTGTGGAAGAAAATGTTTGGTGGAAAAGACAGATTTTTTTTCTTCAGGTTTTTCTTGTCTAAATGTGGATTTTCTTCAATGAATAGTCTAAGTTAGTAATGTAATATACAGCAATATGGATTATCTGAAATCGTAGTTGCAAAATTTCTTCATCCTTGTTAATGACCTTGATCCATAACTGGAGGATCACTTGGGTGATCTTGAGCTTACACAGGCCTGGAGTGTCTCTGGGAGATGTATGCAATTACCCACAAGATGGCAGTGTTGCCTAGGAAACGAGAGGCTACTCCACTTAGGACCAAGACTCAGACCGAGAAAGAAATAACAATTCCTTAGATAACATCTGCAACTGAATGATTGCTTTTATTGCTTAAATTAAACTCAAATTGGTGGAGGATGGCCAGCCATAAAATACAACAAGTGTGACAGAAAATGTGATGTGTTAAATAACTATGTCATTATACCTAATAAAGCGTTTATTTGATCCTGTTAAGCCTCAGGAAACAATTTCTCTGCTAAAAGAAGAAAACACATGGGGTTGGTTTTAAAAATGTAACATAATTTAGCGCCACCATTTTGTGAACTTACAGTTTTTCTTGAGGTATGGTGTTGTTCGTTAATAACTGTTCAGGACGTAGCTCTTTGTTCTCAAACATTAAAAGAAGAAACTGAGTGTTTCTTTTCATATCTTCTAAGATAGCCAAGAGTTTTCGAATGATTATTACATGTGGCCCCAACTCCCCTGTCCTAGGCAAGGAGCTCTGTTTCAGGAAACTGCAGAGCTGCGTCCAGCAAGTATTTTAGTTTTCACTTTGA
>PVJA010051842.1:0-12615 GCA_004027025.1 Myocastor coypus
TCTGTCTCTGTCTGTCTCTGTCTCTATCTGTCTCTGCCTGTCTCTGTCTCTGTCTGCCTCTGTCTCTCTGTCTCTGTCTCTCTGTCTCTCTCTCTGTCTGTCTGTCTCTCTCTCTGGCTCTCTCTCTCTTTCTCCCTGTCTCCCTTCCCCCCCCACTCCCTCTCTCCTATGGAATCTGTCAAGCAGATGCTATTACATATAAAAAGGCAGGTTGTACTCAAAATACAATTTCAAACAAATTAAAGACTGGTTATATCTTTAAACTTCTACTTTAAATAATATCTAGAGAAAAACAAACATATATGTATTTACTTCCTGGAAAAAAAAAAAAAAAAAAACCTCCTTCTTTGTGTTTCAATAAGAATCTTCAAGGCCAGGGGTGCATGGCTCACTGGAAGAGTCCTTGACTAGAAAGCGTTGAGGGCCTGGGCTTGTTTGATCCCAAGAACTACAAACAAAACAAAACCAAGCAGAAGCTTTAGGTATTTAGCACTTGATGGGCTCACAATAAATCACACAAGCATACAAGTATTCTGAACCTAGACCTGTAACACACTGCTGAAAAAAAAAAAATGCTTCATTTGAAATGCAGTAGTTAAATTTATAATCTCTGCAAGCTATTTGTACAAAAATTTATTCTTTTAAATCCAATGCATTCATAGGGTGTTAACGTTTTAAATGTTTATCATTTCAACCAACTGTAGCATTACCTAAGTAAACCAAAATCACTTTTATCATACATAGAGTCAATGATTATTAATTGATTTTTAAAAACCTAAACTCAAGAATTTTAGCACAGTTAGTTTTGTTTCATCTAACTGAAACAAAAAGATGATTGTTGGGGCTGGGGAAATAGCGCACTGGAATAAGTGTTTGCCCGGCACTCACAAAGTCCTGAGTTTGATCCCTGGTACTACGAAGAAAAAAAAAAGATTGTTAAAAATAGTATGTAGAAATGAGTAGTTTCAAACTATGTAAATATATTATGCCATGTTATCAGTCCACTAAATCATAAGCAATTGCTGCTTGGTATTGGTGTTTTTCTCTGCCTGTTCCCTTACGCCCTCCTGGATTCACTCACAAATCCCAAATCTAGGATAGTAATGATTAAGTTAAAGGAAGGCAAATTTGTTAAAAGTTCCCACTGTGAGCCCAAAATTTTCTGTTCAAGGAGATTATGGGGCCACAGAGGAAAGTGATTGATGACATACAATGTGCCTAAGGAGAGTCACCTAGATAACATTCTCTCAGGATTTGGCAGAGAGCAAAATGGTTATCATTGGCCATGATTCATCCAGATGGCTGACACGGACAACAGATCTACAAAAATTTTGCAAACCACAGTACATAGTTTGAGGGTAAGCCTTGAGGGGACCTTACTGATCTTGTCAGACAAAAAAAGTTACATATTTTTTGCAACATAGATCTTGTTTTATCTTGGTCTTAACCATCCAGCAGAAAAGTCTAACCATGAGGTATAAAAAGAAAAGCCATATCAATATGCTGAGCTGTAAAAGGCTCAAGTCAACAGCTTCTGATAGTGCCAGATAAGCTGATAATCCACTACTGTTATGGGCTATTGGACTACATATACAGCTACTTTCTCTTTGTGTAATGTAAAGAAAGATCTTTACTAATGATGTTTATACAAGAAATTATGTCTACATCTTGTACTCTGAACAACATAATGAACACAACATTATGGAATGTATTAGCTGTTGTAAATAACAATAATAATATTTTTAAATGTTTCCACTGTGAGCATACTATTTTTAAAGATTCTCCTCTTAAAAAAATGATCCCACTCTTTGCTTGATTTTTTTATGATAGCCATTCTTTCTGGGGTGAGATGGTATGAGTGTTGTTTTAATTTGCCTTTCACGAATGGCTAGTGAAGTGAACCATTTCTTCATATATGTGTAGGCTTGTTGAATTTCTTTCTCTGAGAAGTGTGTGTTCAACTCAGATGTCCATTTCTGGATTGCGTCTTTGAATTTTGGGATCTCAATGATTTTTAGCTTTTTGTAGATTCTAGGTAGAAGACCTTTGTCCGAATACTTATTAGCTAAAATCTTTTCAAAATTTGTGAGTTGTCTTTTCACTCTGTTGGTAATTTCTTTTGAGGAGAAAAAACTTCTTAGCCAGAGGAGGTCCTAGTTGTTGAATCTTTCAACCAGTAAACATGCATTTCGATTTTTCTCCATGAATTCTTTGCCTACCCCGATGTCTTCAAGATTTTCTCCCACTTTTTCTTCTAGATTTCTCTTTTAATATTGAGATCTTTAACCCATTTTTTACTTTAGTTTAGTGCATGGTGATAGACCTGGGTCAAGTTTTAGTTTTTGGCATGTGAAGAGCCAGTTTTTCCAGCACCATTTGTTAAAGAGGCTATCTTTCTTCCAGTAAGCATGTTTGGCCCCTTTGTTGAAGATAAGGTAGCTGAGTGTGTTGATATTTGCTTCTTCATCTTCTAGTCTATCCCATTGATCCTCAGGTCTATGTTTCTGCCAGTATCATGCTGATTTTATCACTGTAGCTTTGTAGTATAACTTTAGGTCAGGAATTGTAATGTCTCCTGCCTTGTCTTTGTTGCCCAAGATTGTTTTTGCAATTCTAGGTCTTTTTTTTATTTCCAGATAAACTTTAAGGATGATTTCTCCAGATCTGTAGGTATGTTAATGGTATTTTGATAGGTATTGAATTAAATCTATATAAAAATTTAGGAAGTATGGCCATCTTCACGATTTTGGTTCTTCCTATCCAGGAGCAGGGAATATCTTTCCATTTTCTGAAATCCTCTAGGATCTCTTTTTTCAGAGTACTGTAGTTTTCATTGACAAAGTCTTTGTGATTATCAAACATTGGATTATGTATACAACTACTTTGTCTCAGTTCAATGAGAAGAAATTTGGTTTTACCAATAATAATTTGAAAAATTATAGCACCTACACCCTGGGTGCTGTATAGCTAGTAGAAGGACAACAATATGCATTATATCAAATATTGAAATGTACTACTAACATGTTTTGAAGCTGTCACATTATTATACATGATTATTTCTTATTAAAAGTAATTAAAAATACTAGGAGAGCCAGGCATGGTGGCGCACGCCTGTAATCCCAGCACTCGGGAGGCTGAGGCAGGAGGATCGGTGTGAGTTCAAGACCAGCCTGGGCTACAAAAGTGAGCTCAAGGTCAGCCTCAACTGCATACTGAGACCCTGTCTCAAAAAGACAAAAAAAAATACTAGGAGAAAAATAAAAAATAAAAATAAATTGTGTTAAGTCACAAAAAAAAGAAAAATAATTTAACATTTTCCTCTAAGTTATGTTTTCTACAGATCTTCTGAAATGTCTAAGTTTAAAGAAGTAATTTTTTACTTTGATGCTTTCATTAGTTAAGCGCACTCATTTCATCAAATATTTTTTCTCTGTTTCTATTGAGATAGCATGGTTTTCCTATTATTTTTTCACAGTTACAAATTATGTTACTGCTGTTGTTGATGGCAAGCGCAGCCTGCATTCCTGAAAAAGTTTATGGCATTACATTTCATGAATTTGGGCTTATTACCATTTTTATGATTTTGTCATGTGTGCTTGAGAAATTCATCTATAATTTTCTCAAATATGTTTTTATACTCTAAAAAAAGATCCTTCTCTTCAATGATATTTAATAGATTATTAATTCCTTATCCAAATCCATCAGATAAGAGAATCCTGCTTTTCTATCATCCTTCAGAGATATAAGAACACAGGATTTTCAGGCCTTGCATTGATTATGATCTTAGATGAAAAAACCATTAGTTATTCACGGCTCTTTCAGGACCAACAGTTAGCTCACCTTTCAAATCATCCCAGCTGCGGGCTTTTCCAAGATGGCCTTTATCCAGCCAAGGAAATTCTCTTCTACCCTAATTGCTGCTAAGTGTTATCGAACTCCTTTTTGGCATCAAGATTGTCACAGGCCATAGTGGTACTCCCGCGTATATAAATAGCACACTTGTTAGCCATTCATCTCTTTAAGGACATACATGCTGCTTCCAAGATTTAGCCATTATAAGATAATAAGAAACAAAAGAGAAAAAACATAATGTAATCCAGGGCAGACAATGTACCTTGAAGTGTACCTTGACTTAGCACAACTGTCTTACATGTTTAATTTTTTGAGTCCTTATGACATAAATATATGAATTCAAAGCTGACCAAATAAAGGCAGTGAAGGGAAGGAGAATTAATGAATTGGGATGTGTTGTGTACGTGTAGCAGTTTCCAACAGTGAGTGTGATCATTACGTACTGCAAATATGTACTAAGAAGTCAAAAATAAAAGAAGATGGTCATTGTCAGGCAAGACCCTGAGGAGTGGCTGAGGCCACCGGGATAGGCAAAATGGAATCAAATAGCAATACTGTTATTTCAGGCCAGATGCAGACGGCCACTGACCAAAAGGTCCAGGGTAAGAAGGCCGCTCACCACAAACCAAGGAAGAGAATCTGCTTTAGCAACTAACTTAGGGGTGGGAGGTGTCCCTTGGTGGATCTGAGGCTTCTGACAGGAAGCACCTGGGGGACGGGGGCGAGGTGGCAGTAGCATTATGTTGACTTACAGAGTGGCATTCTATAGACCTACAGGGTTTCCTGTAAGCCTGAGAGGAGGGCCTGGAAACCAACCTGATATGCAGAGTTATTTTAATCTCTCAGGCTGGGTGAGTAGGAGGATTCCTGCTTAAACAGAGTGGTGGTTTGTAGTTGTTCAGACATGTGGCATCCTGTGATAAATTCTACTTGATCATAATATTTCATATGTTGTTGGATATGAGTATTTATTATTTTCTTGGGGACTTGTTTTCTCCATGGTCAAAGAAGACATGATGTGTTTCTATAGTTTTGAGCTTCCTGTTGCTTTTCTTTACTTCTTCACTGGATTGTGACCTGGTCAATGCCTCAGTGGACATGTTTCAGGGGTCCCTGCATCCTCTGTGGCACACAGTACTTGCTGCCACTCCCTGGAAGCTCCATTCTTGGGCTGTACTTCTGCACGGCCACCTTGGAGAGGTGGTGCTAGGTGGACTGTCCTTGGCTGTCCTTGAATCTTCTAGGTTGCCTGCCTAGGCTGGATGCCCAGAGTGACAACAAGTGGGTTCCTCCACTAGCCACTGCTCCTTGCTGTATTGTTTTCAACAGTGCCCCTGGGCACACATTTCTCCACAGTCTGACAATTCAATTAAATTCAGGCCTCTTTGCAGTGGTAGTTTCTTGGCCAGTTATTGAAGTTCCTTACAGCCTCCAGGGTACTTTTCTTGTCTGTCTTTTCCTGGCTTTCTCTGGCGGTGTGAGAAGTGACCACAGCTTAAGTGGCTGCTCTGTTGAAACTACAGCCTTTGTTGAAAACGGCTTACTTCAGAAACTCCCATTGTTTGCAAGGTTACCCTGATCCTGGAAACTCCCGTGTGCCTTTCCACCATAAATTGGTTCCCAGGGGAGGACTTCTAAGCTCTCTATCCTCACAGCCTGCTTCTGCCCTGAGGCAGAACATCCACCGATGCCGGTGCTCTAGAGCCAGGATTTGGAGACCAGGGCCATGTCGCAGCACAACAGGAGGCACAGCGCTGGCTGTGTTCAACTAGGCTCGCCTCTGAGGTGGGGAAACTCTGCCTGAAGATGAGGGTGCAGGGTCCACAAGGGCTATTCTCATCTTCCCTTTTCTAGATGGATGCTTCTGCCCGGCATGTAGGAACCCCAGGCAGAGAGGAAACCCCTGATCTCCCAGCAGCTCTTGAGACAGGAAATCTTTGGTGTTGGTTCAGGCTTCTGTCGTGTTTAGTTGATGAGTGGAAGGAATGAGCTTATGGTTCTTATTGTAGGGATGGCTTTCTCAAGCTAATAGATACCTATTTAGAATATCAATCGATGATGCCCATTCCTAAGATGTAGGTGCCTACACTGTTTCATCTTTGGTGTGAAGGTCCGACCATCAGCAGAAGTGCCCGTCTCCCCACAGTTGCGAGGTACCTCATCTTCTGCATCGGCTCCCTCAACCAGCGCATCCCCGTCCGACTGCCTAGAATATTTCTACCTAATGTAGTTGCCTACAGTACCAGTGCTGCTTGTTTTCTCTTGTCTGCTTTTTCCCTCCTTACAAATAAAGTGCTTTTCTTTCTAAAGTTTGACCCCCTAATTCATTATCAGTGCTGAGCATTCAGGCATGGCTAGCTGCTCCCTCTGACAAAACAAACTCCCACAGTCTAACTGAACACTGAAAGGTAGTGCATTTTTTTTTAATAAAAGTGTCCTCATTTAGTATTTCTCTGAAGCCAGTGAGCAAAAATATTCATCTTTGCCCTGTGTAGCTGAACAGCTATTTCTGTTTAGTTTTGTTTTGATTTTGCTATAGAGTTGGTCTGTACAGCTTCTCATATTTTAGAATTGAAGAAATCCAAAACCCTTCCATTTAATTTGTACATGTTCTAGAATTTTCTACCAGAACATTGACACATATTAAGCATATGCTGACAGACACAAAGGTTTGCGGTGGAGTGATTTGCAATTCTGCTGGACTTCCTATTGGAATCTCAAACTTGGGAAGCTGGTGGTCAGGGAGAGCGGAGTTTCCAAGTAAGTCATCAGATACCATTTCTACCCAGGAGAAATTCAACTGTTCTCTAGTTTTGTAGCTCCTTTTTCCCAAAGCAACTTAAATAAGACTTTGCTTCTTTGTACACTAATGTTCTCGTTGAGAAATAGCTACTTAAAGCGCTGTATGTGCTGACTGGATACAACGGTGGGTGCCTGTGACCCCAGCTACTCCAGATGGTAGCATAGGAGTCCAAGGCCAACCTGAGCAACTTAGCAAGACTACATCTTAAGCTAAAGTAAACAGGGCTAAAGGCTACGTAGCTCAGGTACTTGACGAGCATGTAGGAGACCCGGGCTTTAATCTTCAGTATCACAATAAACAAATAAGTAAAGAGCTGTACGCACACAACGCACATCTATCACAGATATTAAGAAACACTTAGATCCTATAAAACACTTTCACATTTTCTAAGGTGGTCTTTCAAGAGCTCAGGTTAATTCAACGTGAGCATGGGGTTGTCACCTGTGTTAGAGTGAAATAAGAAAGATGTTGTATAATATTCAAAAATACAGATTTTTTTCTTTTGTTTTTCCAATTTCATACCCTACCATATTGGATGGGTCTTCCCAGAAGATGCCTATGCAAAATAGGAAAAATATACAATATGTAGTGATGCTCTTGCCCTCTCAAAAATTATTTCCAAGAAACATACTCTAATGGCCTAAAAATATTATTGATTATTAACTCAACGCTCTCCCTCAGTTTTTAAAATGTGGGAGAACATGTAAAATGTTCTTCCCTAGAGCTGTACTTGGATCTTCTTTCTCCACAAATATTATGCTTTTCTGAAATTCAGTTGCTTACTGAAATCATTTCCAAGCTTAAAAATAATCAGGGCCAGCCAGATAGCTCTGCAGACGAAAGAGCCTGCTTAGGCACTTAGGCATTGATTATAAAATAGGGGTGTAGCCAGGCGTGGTGGCGCACGCCTGTAATCCCAGCACTTGAAAGGCTGAGGCAGGATGATCAGTGTAAGTTCAAGACCAGCTTGGGCTACAAAAGTGAGCTCAAGGCCAGCCTGACCTGCACAGTGAGACCCTGTCTCAAAAAGAAAAATAAAATAAAGTAGAATAGGGGTGCAATCCTTGGCATGCAGTGCTGGCTCCTGGGGTGAGCTGAGAGGGTCACTGAGACTGGGACTAAGCCTCCTAGTAAACAAAATTTTTCATATTGTAGCTGGTAGGAACATCTCAAAGAGTACAACGTAAGCAGTCAGACCCTGCAATGTAACCATGGGACCCTGACCTGGCCTAATTGCTGCTCCCTTGCACTGCAAGACTCTTGCCTCTTGACATGCTGGAATTTTTTGACTATTCTTGCTGATTTTGCCGTAGCTTCTTTCACCTTGCTGCTGTCTGTTATGTAACTGATTATATGTAAAGGAAAATGAAAACAGAAGACTGAATTACAGCCACCGCTACCTTAAAAGTAGCCTAGTCCCGTTACTAACTTCACAAAAGTGTAAAGAAAGAACTGTTTTGTAGTTGATATTGGTAAGGAAAGGAAAAAAAAAGAAAAAAATTATTCTCTTTGAACTGAGAGGAAGTAGTTGTACACACAGCCCAATGTTCGTAATTGTGTTGGGTTACCGGTGAGACTGGCAATGTTGGAGGTTGTTGATTAAAGCTGACACCTTGCGCTCTGTGTAAGTACTATGGGGACAACAATATGCAGCGCGTCAATTATTGCCAATGTACTACTAATGTATTTTGAAACTATCACATTATTTCTTATTAAAAGTAATAAAAAACTAAAAAATAACTATTTTGTTGTGAAAAAAGAGAAAATAAACACACAGAGTTAAGATAGATATACAACTACTTTCTCTTAGTTCATTGAGAATAAAAGTTTGTAGTAATATATATATATATATATATATATATATATATATATATATATATTTTTTTTTTTTTTTTTTTTTGTGGGACCAGGGTTCAAACTCACGACCTTGCACTTGCCCAGCAGGCACTTGTGCCTCGGAGCTATCTCCCCAGCCCCTATAGTAATACTGTTTAGACAAGATATCCCGTCCACATCTTGTCTTCTGGATAACTACTTAGGAAGACAACATGCAGTGTATCATTGTAACCATCCTACTAACTGTTTTGAAACTATTTCCTTGCTCTTTTATCTTTTTTTTCTCCTTAAAATGAATTTTTTAAAAAGATTAGGCCCAGCCCTAATCAAAACTAAGCTGATTTTTTTCTTGTTTAATGTAGGATGGTAACACGCACAACAGAAGCATGTGAAGCAGGAGACGTGAAACTCCAACTCAAGCCTGTCTCTTCCTCTGAGCTGGCTTAGCCTGGCCATGATGCGCACCTGCACGCGAGGGAGAGCTCCACAGGCTGCAGTGAGGACCCACGCAGTGCTGTCGTGCCCACACACACGAGGCAGAGGTGCCCTGCACCTGGCCCTGCAGTGGCATATCGTGTAGCCTTTGCTACTGTGGCCACGCCGCCTCCTGGCCACTCTCCATGGGTCTAGTCACCTAATGCCATAGTCCACACTGACGTCTGATTCCAGCGTTCTATCTGTTCCCCCACCACTGCCACTACCTTGGGAGGATCAAAAGGTAGCTGCTCTTTGTGCAAATCCTATGTCTTTCACATGTGTCAAGAGAATCAGCAGGGCTTCGCTGCTCCAAGCCTTAGTGTCTGTGTATGCGTGTAGGGTAAAACATATATGCAAATTAAATATACATACATATCAACCATCACATGTGACTAAAATACAAACTAAGTTAGATGACAAGTGTGGAATTCACAGAGAAAAAAAACCTTTGATATGATGCAGTATCGATAAATACTGCCTAATGCTATTTATTATCGTCATAACTACAGAGATCCTTCAAGGATTTATTAAAATGTCACTGGGCCCTAATTTAATCAATGCTTATACTGCTAACATAGTTGTGATATGAAATATTGCTTCAATTTCAAGCATCACTGTCGATTTGTTCCTAAATTTATTTTGTAGCAGGAAAACCTTACTCAAACTGACTCCCTAGAGACAGGATAATGCCCCTAATCTTGGTTCCTAGTTCATTCTGAGGAAGTGCAAAGAAACAGATTTAAAAAAAAAAAAACCTTCAGGTAGTGTCTATTATCCTCATTGTCTCTGCCTTCTGTTTTCTCAACTTTCAACAAATTTTGTAACAAAATAAATATTTTTCCTGAATGTATGTATGATGTTTAATGGTGCTTTTATTTACATATAATGGTAGTTTTTATGGAAATATAACCATACAATTCAGCCATTCAAAGAATGCCATTTGATAGTTGTGTATATTTTTATTTTTATAGCATTTTTAGTTTTGATAGGCTTTGTATATCTTTTTTCACGTGTTTGGTACAGAGTCTACAGGGTCTATCGGGTCTCACTACATAGATCGGACTCATAGTGATTTTCCTGTTTTCAGCCCACTCCCCCTCCCCGTGCTGGGATTCCAGGCGCGCACCACCATGCCCAGTCTCAATAACCATCTCAGTGCACCCCAGGGGTGTGGCTGGCCCGAGAACCTGGGGGATCGAACCTAGGCTGCTGTGCTTTGCCTAAGAAGGTGTCTTAATCCACTGAGCTATCTGGCTGGTCCAGCTTTGTATATCTTGTGATTAACTTATTCCTAAGTACTTTAATTTCAATGTTAGTAATGAAATTGTTTTAATTTCATTGTCAAATGTTTCACTGATAGGATACAGAAATGGAACTGTTCTTAGTATGCTAATCTTGTACCCTGAAGATTTGCTAAACTCATTCGTTAATCCTTCAGTTAATGAGATATTTTAATGGAATCCTTAAAATTTTTAAAGACAGGATGGTTTTACTTCTTCTGTTCAAATACAGTGCCTTCCATTTCATTTTTCTACCTACTTTCTAGCTAGAACTTCCGGTACAATGCTGAGTCAAAGTAGAGGAAGTGGCCCTCTTGAGTCACACCAGAACCTAAGGGAAGAGTCCTCAGTTTGTCACCATTTGGTATGACATTAGCTGGGCATTTCTTTATAGTACCTTGCTTATTTTGGTTCAGAAGATTCCCACTAGGCCTAAGTTGTGCTGTCTTTCAGATCAATAAGGAGCTAAGGTGTCAGATTTTTGTCAAGGGCTCCTTCTGTAACTATTCATAGGATTCTAGTGTTTTCGTCCTTTGTTCTACCAACACTTTGTATTTCATTAAATTAATTTTAGATGTTAAATCTACCTTGCACTCCTAGAATAAGTGCCCCCTACATCAGAACGGATGGTTGTTTGAATTAAGGTGTTGCTGTGTACAGTTTTCCTCTGTTTCTGTTTTGTGGAAGACTTTGGCACTTACCTGCCTGGAGATGCTGTGTAATTTTCTTTCAGAGATACCTTTTCTTAATAAGGGCAATTTTGGAGTTCATTTGTAAACATTCCATTCAGTTCTATTGTGAGAGTTCGTATTGGATTTATGTTAATTCCCTTCTAAATGTTTGGCAAAATTCATCAACAAAGCCAAGTAAGACTCAACTCTTTGTCAGAGTTATTTTTTTTTTAAGTCACTTAGTCATTGTACTTGTGATTTCTACACCCAGATTTTTTGTTTCCTCTTGAATCAATTTCAGGGCCTTGTATCATTCCAGGAACTTGACCAAGTAATCTGTTTCTAATCATTTCTTTTTGTCTTAAGGAGAGAAAATAAAACAATTTCAAAACAGTATAACAGGAGAGTGACAATGGCTGATACTTTGCGTATGGTTATCTTTAAACTAGTTGGTAAGAGTGCAAGATATCTGAATTTATCCAAATTATATGAGCACAAACGTTTCTCATCGATGAACTAAGAGCAATTAGTAATATAGCAATCCTAACTATCCACATGGATGTGGTGACCTTTGGTGTTTTGGCCCACTGGTGAGGGTGTAGCTGCCTTGTTGTTGGAAGTGAGATCCTGGCTAGAAGAGCCGGGTCACTCGGGCGTGGCTTGGTGGTGTTCCTCTCTTCCCAGCTCCTCCTTGGCTGTGTCACAGCCACCTGCTGTGAGCTGTATCCCCTCTGCCCTGTCACCCTCCCTTGGAACCCGCCAGCTCTGGGCAGAAACCAGTAGAAAGCCCCAATGTTATCCAAGCGTCAGAAGAACATCCCAAGGTTTGACGATATGCACTGTGGGAGAATTCCTGAAGAAACAGATACTCCATCAAATACCTGATGGTAATCCAAAAGACATTAGTCCCTCTGAAGGAGAAGCTGGGGAGTAGCTGCACTGCCACGTGTGCCTTCGCTTCTTCTCATGCGGTGAAAGCCTCAGGTTTGTTCAGTTCCCTGCCCCCTGGCGGTGGGGAAGCCCAGTGCCTTTCCACGGGCTCTCTGGGATTGGCGATGTGATGTCCCCGCCCCAGCCAATGAAATAGACCCAAGCTAAACCTTAGCGAAAAGCTGGAGTGAAGCCCTGAAAGCAGCCTGGCAAGGTGCCGGCCAGGAGGCTGGAGGAGAGAGTGCCAGCTAGAAGAAGGCTGCTCCTGTGACGTCACCTTCGAGGACCTCCCAGGCCCCAGCTGGACCCTGAGACGATGACTCAAGGGAGACCGCCCCTGGCATTGGCTGGTCACTCGGAATCAAGAGTGGAACCCGGGGCAAGGCTTCCACTGCAGGGTACGTACAGACTCACAAAGGTGTTCTTAAGGTGCAGAAGGCAAATGGGAGGTTGCAAGAAGCCTGGCCTGACAGCGCGTCCTTCCGCTCCTGCCGCAGGAGGGAGCCAAAGGTGAATAGAAAGGACAATCATAATTTTGAAAGATAAAAATCACAGCTTCAGGGCAAAAGCCAAGTTAAGATATTTTCTTCTTTTTTTTTTTGCCATTTTTTGTACTTTTTTAATGGAGTATTTATTTATCTATCTGTTTATCTATCTATCATCTATCTATTGCATTTAGGACAAGGGACTCATTATGTAGATCAGACTCATAGTGATTCTCCTGTTTTTTCAGCCTCCCAAGGTCTGGGACTACAGCCAGGCGCCA
>PVJA010051843.1:0-12637 GCA_004027025.1 Myocastor coypus
AAACCTTGAAGAGGGCCATTGGGTTAGTATCTCTCATGTGACCTGTAAGCGGGACACTCTCTGTACTTTAAATCTTCACCAGAATTCAGGGATCTAGCCTAACCTGAAAATGACAAATGTATTGATCTGTACTTTTAAGTGATGAGTGCAATCAGTTGAGATAATTTAAGTCACAGTGACACTAATGTGCCTAAGCTGCTTGACACTGACAGTGAATGTATAAAAAAGGCATTTTCAATACAGTTTCCAGTAGGGCTTTAAATTTTGTTTAGCACATAGGAAAACCTCAACAGATAGCTTTAGAATGACAGGATAAGTTTCTCATTATGTAAAAATTCTTTATTTTTTGAAGTTTCTTTGATGACTTCACATATCTCATCAATAACTTTCAAACATCCTGAACATTAGAAAAATAGGATTCACAGGGACCTAATAAGAGATTCTGACAATGGTCTTTGTAAGTATGTCATAATTCATCGAAGTCCTGAGAAGCGAGAAAGTAGTTAGTGCTTAAAATCTATCACTTCACTAACTTAATCTCTGAATACAAATTTGAAAATATAGATCAATGTCAACACACATGTACTATTGTATAAATCTTTGTTGAGCTATTCATTGCTCTGTTTTGAAAGTGAGTTTTATCAGGTTTTATGTTCACAGTTGTATTAAATTCAGAGTGAAGGTGGAAGACTTGCATTGAACAGTTTGCATTCCACTGAAATGCCCCTAGGGATTGTGTCTGAACATCAGTCCTTTTGTGGTATTTCTAATCATTGCTGACCCATTGAAGATGACAGTTCCAGAACATGTCAGGCAGAAAATAGCACGGAGAAATATTACTACTATCAATGAATTTTCTTCTTTGAAACTAAAAATGACAATGAAGTATCAGCTCAACATACAATTTAGATTTTTTTTTTTTGTCTTTTTGAGACAGGGTCTCGCTATGCAGTTCAGGCTGGCTTTTGAGCTCACTTTTGTAGCCTAGACTGGTCTCGAACTCGCACTGATCCTCGTGCCTCAGCCTACAATTTAGTTTTAGTCTATATTTTTCAGCAAAAAATGTGATCGTGGGTTGATAATTTATTCTTTGATTTTTTCTAATTTGACACGTTGCCATTTCATCCATACCAACTTCCAAAGCACTGAAGGTCTTGAATAGAATATTCCTTTTTATTTTATCAATTGTGATAATCTTTTACTGCGATGGACTAGCAGTGATAGCATTCTTTAACATCCTTTCAGAAAACTTACTGTCTTATTTCTTCAGTAATTGCAAAAACAGTTTCTCTCTTGAGATACAAAGCTTAAGTCTAATAATTGCCATATGGTCTTGCTGTGCAGTTATCGATCGTGCAAGGAGAGCACTAGAGAGATGGCTATCTCCCTTAAAAGACCTTCAGTTCAGTTCAATGCAGATTTGTTGAATTCCTGTATAGACAATGGCATGGGCAAGGATGCTACAAAGATGAAAAAGGCTGTTTATTTATAATTCTGGAACTTATTATCTAGACTAGTTGTTTTCAGCAGGAGGTGCTTAACACACAAGGAATGGTGAGGTACATTGTAAACAAGAATATCATTAATGGTCAAGGCACTGTTTTTTAAGTTGCTCGCCTTTTATAAAATAATACAGAATAGACACTGCCATAATAATTCCAATTCATTCATTTGGTAATATATTCATGACTGAAAAGGTATGATAGAAAATTATGCATAACACAGTCCAGGTTTGTTTAAAATATTCAAAGGAATAAGAATTGACATGTGGGGCTGGGGAGATAGCTCCGAGGCACAAGTGCCTGCTGGGCAAGTGCAAGGTCGTGAGTTCGAACCCTGGTCCCACCAAAAAAAAAAAAAAAAAAAAAAAAAAAAGAATTGACATGAAAAAAATAATCAATGTAATATTTGAATTATTTAGGACAGGATCTTTTTGTGTGTGGTGCTGGGGGTTAAACCTGGGCCCTTGCACAAGTGAGCTGGATGCTCTACCACCAAGCTCCACCCTCAGCCCTACAACGTGTCCACAGTGCTTCCTTTCAGGTGGTGGATATTCCTGGTATTGTTGACAGTTATTCAAGAAAAAGAAGAGTTGGTGATTTATTGCAAAAATCACCATGGGATTTTAGAGGGAGCAAGATTTCCTTCAAGATAGAATGGCCATAGAGGACTCTGTGGCAAGAACATGTCCCCAAGACAGGTGTCTACTGCAAACAGTGCAAGATGTGTTTAACCCTAACCCCCTGAAGTTAAGAAGGACTTGCATCAGTTATACCTTGACTGCCCACCTGCACCTGCAGTGACTTTGTCTGAATGGAATAGTCCAGGTGTATTCTTAAGCATAGTAGGCAGCTATCTCTTTCTAGGCAGCCACTGAATTTTAATTTATGCATCGTGGGATTAAAGTAGTTCTTTTTGGCAGCGTCTGTATGTCAGTGACTCATGCTGGGCTTGCATTCAAATCAGCTCTTCGTATGATGTTATTAAGCAACATTTCTCCCACACTGGACAAAGGAGGCTGTTTTGCTGGATCTGGGTATAGGGTGTGGTAAATGTCACCTCTGCATTTGGCTGAGAGTGCCTGCTTGCTGAGGTATTGGAGGCTCCTGACCCAAAGGTTAACACTTCTCATGCACGCTTCTGGTCTGCTTCACCCGAGGGCTTGATGGGAAGGCCATTTAGGCTACATGGCAATCACCAAATGATTGTCCTTCAGCTCCAAATGAGCCTTCATGTTTGCTGTGCAATAAGGCAGCTGCTTCTCTTTTGCCAGCTGCAGGAACTGGTCAGGCACAGACAGAGGAAGGGACTTCTCTTCTTAGTACCAATATGCTTCTCCCCTCAGGCACCTGCCCGGCTTCTTCTACAGTATCCAGCTCCTGCTGTGTTTGGTGGCCAGCAGCACAGGCAGCTCCCTAGGGCCATACATTCTGGTCTCTCCTGAGTGGTTTAGACCAGGGCTCCCATGCAGCATCCCCATTGCACCTCCCTAGGATGCATCAGGGAACACACCCCAGGATCCAACAAACATGTCCTTAGCAAGTGTCCAAGACTCATCCTATCAGGGCTTTCCCCTCCCAAGATGGCCTGGCTTGTCAGGAGAGACTCTTAATACCTGCAGTTCTATTCTTCAGCATCTCTCTTGCCTTTGGCTAGCTCATCTTCCAGGACTCCAGTGCCCTTTTGTGATTTATTATTTAAATTCAGTTTCTTCTGTTCTGATGATGTGTGCTTTTTGTCTCTTCATTGGACCCTAACTGATGATGTAGGTCATTATTAAAACTATCAATAAAGCTTTTGTTGGGTCAGAGATAAGGATAAAGCCACCCAAAGTTTCCTGATACATAATAATCTGATTAATAAGGCAGGAAATTTGGTAATATAATAGGGAAGAAGTCTCACAAAAATGCCTAAAATATAAATAGTGGGGGCTCCCTAACAGGGAGATGATTAACCTAGGCATGCTAAATCTTATCCCTGCTCAGCTTCTGGGGTCTCAACACTCAGCCCCTGCCTGTGTCCCACCAGCCCCAGCTGGCTCAGGCCTGATTATTCCCAATCTTGTCAGCTTTCCCAGTACCACCCCCTATACTTTCTTCACGTTACTTATCCTGTTTCTTCATTTTTAGAAAAAAAGTTTTAAACATAAGCTCCTGGAGAGAACTGTGCTTATCTCTTGAGGCCCTAGCTCAGGGCTCGGCACACAGCACAGGCTCCCTAAATGCTTGTTCAACTCAGAGAATCCCCACGATCCTAGACCAGTGAGATGGTGTGTGGCTTATGGAAGATGTTTAAGATGCCATGAAGATTTTACACTGGTGAATTATCTATCAAGGGAGTAGTTAGAGGTTTTACACACCATAAATTCTTGCATTGATATAAACATAATGAAACTAAGAGAAGAAATTGAATGCCCAAACAGCCAATGCAAATGCAGTTTGAAATACTGATGTGCTGCTTACCAATTTTGTTTTTTCCTTCTTCATACTTTATTCTTTGTAAAATATGATGCACGATTCTACTTCTTGTGGCGTTGTTGAAGAAAGTGTCTTTGTTGTGGATGATGAAACTGTGCACACATAGTGAAAACACAAGTTGAGGATTAATTGAGGGTGAGGGCTCTAATGTTTGTCCTAACTTGGGGCTGTGCAGGTGGAAGTCTTTTCAGCTGGTCCTGGAGGGCACATCTGCCACGGCATAAGTGGGCCCAGCGTCACCCCAGAGCACAAGGCTCACAAGTCGAAGGGGTTTTAGTTCTCAGAATGCTGAGCACTAGCCTATCATACCTGGAAGGAGCTAGAGCCACATGAAGAAACACGAATGAATAGCTAATCCAGGCCTTGTGCCTTGCTTTCCTTAGTCAGGTCATTAGATAAATCCAACTGAAGCTTCATCTTGCTTTTATTTCCTCTTTTTTATCACCCCAGCCCTCCCACGTCACTATCATGTGGTACTCCATGAATTTTAGGATTTCAGGCTGGCTTGGGTGGTGGCTACAGAAGCTAGGTGTTTATGGTTGGTCTCACTCAGGGGAGAGGGTGGGATCAATTTTTGGAAACCTCCTATGTCCTTTATTTTCCCATGTTTCTGCCTGAACAGACCCTTCTTCTAAAGCACATGCTTAAGGTTGCTTTCTTTCTAGTCTCCAAAGTTTGTCAAGGGTATGTATGTGCGCACACGCACACACACACACACACACACACACACAGAGAGACACACACACACACATAGACACATAGACACACACACACACACACACACACACACACACACACCCTATGCTTTCCAGTGGCCTCCAACCCTACCACTAGGTAACAGAGCTTCTGAGGGTTGCTGGAAGCCTGACGTGGCCCTGTGTTTTCTTCCCTGAAATGTGATTTGTGACAGGATGTCAGTGATGATGGTGAGCATCAGTCTAATTTTTTTTATAAAACGTAAAATTTATCCACTCAGCACAATGGACAGGCCTTGTGTAGGCAGGACACCTTGTGAGCTCTGTACATGTCGAGAGCCACCACGCCAACCCAGTGCTGATGTCACCTCCTCGTCCTCCTCTGGCACTTCTCGGCTCCCCTCCCACTGCATAACTGTCCCCGGCACCCTCTCTGTACTGTGTCTTATCTCACAAGCACCTCTGTGTGTTGGTCACTCTGTACTGTCCTGTCACATACTTGTTTCCATTTTTCTATTACATGTTTACAGAGGGACTCTATCAAGTATTGATCACACACTGCTAGGAGAAACAGACCCAGTCCTTGTCCTCAGCTGGCCACGGCACTGCACACTTGGCCTCCTGGTGCTTGGGAGAGTGAGGCAGGAAATCACAAGTTTCAGTCTTGCCTGGACAACTTCAGGCAACCTTGTCACAAAATTTAAAAAATAAGAAGGCCTGGGGGTCTAGCTCAGGGCAGAAGACTTGGGTTTCATTTCTCTTACCATAATCCAAACCCAAAACAAAAAAGGATAGCAAAAGTCCTTGTCATTGAGGTGTGGCAGACATAGGAAAACGAACAATCATGAAGGATAGAACCAAGCCCCCTTTGCAGGCCTGTCCCTCCAGCCCCCCGTAAGACTGTGCTCATCGTTCTGGCCTCTGGAGCGATGGACTCAGAGTGGCACGGACCCGGGTGTCTGAGCTTACAGGGCTTCCCTGGGGAATCCGGGTTGCCCACATTTCTTCCAGAAAAGGAAGGACCCGAGCAGCCTGGTAATAAAACGCAGGCTTAGGAACAGGGTTGAGGAGCCAAGTTGGGGCATGGGCACGAAAGGCCACTGACCACAGAGACAGACTCCCTGGGGAAGCGCTTGCGTGCCAGCTTTACATTTCTTGGAATTTCTTACAGAATATGGCTCTCGGAGCAAACTCATTTCCTCTGATGGATGGGAGAGCTACAGGAGCAAAGGAGGGCAGGCGGTGTTTATCATCCACTCTCGGGTTGCCTGAGGACAACTTATGCATCAAAGAGGAAGAGGAGAAAGCCAAGCACTGCCCCAAGGCACCTGATTCATTTTATCCTTCTCTGTTTTTCACCTTACTGGAGACAGCCTGCTCCAGTTTAGTACCGACTAAAGATGTCATAAAGGAATAATGCATAAGAAGCCCATTTTGGCTCTGGCTTCCCGATGGCAGGGGAGAGGTGGGAAGCCATGCTTGATGAAGCAGTTCAGGGCAAGAGTCCCTCTTCCTTGCCCTCCCACTTCCTCTCTCTTTACCACACCTCATTTCATTTCCTGAGCACACACTCTACCCTCCATAACAGGCACTGCACCCAGGCACCGTCTCCTTATTCATGTATCTAGCTCAGGGATGGCGAAGCTTTTAGAGCCTTCAGTGATACAGACAACCCCTGTGTGCCCTAGGGTTACCCCAGCGATTTGGGCGGTACTGGGAGTCTACAGAGTCGGTCGTCGGAGCCAGCCGGTAGGGCAGGGGCCAGCCACCATGCTGAGCCCTACCTCCGCTCACTCACTGGCCTCTGCAGGAAGCCACAGTGCGAGTGGTCACTGCCCAGATGTACAAGTGAAGAACCGGAGAGGCTAAGCAAGTGCCCAGAGTCATGCAGGGAGCAGGAGGCAGAGGCAGGGCTTGAACTCAGGCCCTTCAGAGGCTTCATTTTCACATCCCCACCTGCATACACTGGAAACTTCCTGTGTCCCAAAGGCTGGTGTTCCCAAAGGTCAGCCCCAGAGGGACTCAGCCTGGAGCCCCCTTTCCTGGCATTCTGTGATCCTCTGCTTGGGACGCACCTCTGCCTGAGGCTGTGGCTGCCCCCCCCCACCCTCCCCTGACGTGCTGCGTGATGCTGGCGATGAGGTGGCAGAAAGTGCTGGATCGAAGAGGAGGGAGCCAGGGTTCAGCCTCTCTGTGCTCGACATCAGCTCTGCCTTAGCTTCAGACTCTGAAGACCAACAGACCCAGCCTGTGCCTGAGCCTGACCACTCATGAGGTGCTGAGGTCCTCCCTCCACTTTTCTGGGTCTCAGTTTCCTCACCTGCAGAATGGGAACAGCACTATATTACTCTTATAGCACTTGGACAGGATACGCAGTACTGAGCCCTGGCCTGGTACTACAGAAGCACCCAGAATTTACCGTCAGTGTTCAGTTGCTCTCCTTGCGTCATATCCTGACCATCTGCCCATATCCCTGACTCTTCTGAGCCAGCTTCCTGAGGGCAGAGGCCTGCCGTGCCTGACCCTGCGCTCCCAGAACCAGCACAGAGCAAAGCACATGACAACCTGAAAGCTGCTGCAAGTGTGCTGGTCCCCGGGAACGCAGCTCCCCCCGGGCAATGAGACTGAATCCTCTCCACCTGGCCTCCCCTGCTTCCTGCAGTGCTTTCTATCAGCTCCATCTCTTCTGGTCCAGCCGAGCTTTTCATTCAGTGCTGTGTTCGGGGACCCTTTAAGGAGTGGCATGGTCTCAGCCTCATGGTCACCCTTCCAAACGAGGACTGAAAGGGGCAGGGGCAATTCCCTGCTTATAGTGTTCAGACATTTCTCAGCCATAAAGTTTTCTACAAATGAAATCACACACACACACACACACACGGGAAAGGAGCATGACAGGCATTGAGAGTTAGCCTCTGGGAGTGGTGTTTCCTTTCCCTGATGGGGTATTCCTATAGCCCACTGCCCACAGCAGTGCTGTGGGATATCATGACATGCAAACTTGTTTATTAAGTATATATTATGCCTGTTCTGAGCAAAGAACTATGCTTTGAAGACACATGTATGTGCTAGCTTGTATGCAGTACAATGCAAACTATGGTGAGTATCTAAATCTAAAAATTATTAGAGTAAAAGACACATTGTCCTTATCCCCCCTCAAGATACTCCCTTGCTGTGAACACATGTATCCTGGTGCTCGGGACACTTCCTGAGGCAGTTCCGGAAGTTCTTTTTGTGAACGCTTTTAGTTGTGTTGATCCGGCTGTCTCAGTGTCCTGAGCTGATTCTAAATATTTTCCTTTCCTGGTCGTTTTGACTTTGGGGAAGGGCCAGGAGCTGCTGAGCCCCAGATCCAGAGAATAAGGTAGATGAGGACACACTGCAGTGTCTCTGGTTGGTGTGTATGTTTGTTGTTCTGAGAAAGGATCTCACCATACAGTTTAAGAATTCAGGCTGGCCTTGGGCTCACTTTGCAGCCCAGGCTGGTCTCCAGCTCTCACTGATCCTCCTACCTCAGCCTCCCTAGTTCTGGGAGCACAGGTGTGCCCCTCCAGGCCCTGAAACCCGGAAACATCTTGACAGGCCTGCCCTGTTATTGGATGATACACAGCCGCAGCATTCACTGACTATTATTTTCTTTTTGTGGTGCCAGGGATCAAACTCTAGACCTTGCGTTTGCCAGGCAAGCACACGTTCCACTGAGCTATCTCCCCGTCCCTTTTCACTTATAGCTCAGTGGAATAAGTGCCTGCCTGGCTGTCCTAGAATTCCTTTTGTGAGTGCCTGTAGGAGGCATGGTCCAGAATTGCTTCCAAACGTGGCAGGAGTGAGGAGATAAATGTGTTCAATCCCCAGAGGAGCACCTCGAGGAGGATTCTTGGTGATAGGTCTTTTCTTATAACAAAATTTTAAAAGCTAAATATTCATCACACATGTATTTCATTGAGGAAGACACAGAGGTGAAACAAATTCAGCTGCCTTTTTCAGAGAGTCCTCTATGAACAGGTAAAATGAGAAGCACTTATCAATGGCTGTGTATAATTCTAGAATTATAGCCACGATGTTGGCCTTTCTATATTTAAATACCCCAATCAGGTGGCAAATGGAGAGACAGAGTCAGTGCAGGAGGCCAGGCCCACTTCTGGTTCCTGTAGGGAGGGAGATGAAGGTTGCGCCTCAGCCTCAGAATTAATCTGGGGGAATGACTGCCACCCAGTGCTGGTTGCTCCCCTTTTTGAATAGTGGGGTGCACCATAATTATTCTGTCCTGGTCCCATCGATGCCTCTTGTAAAGGGAAATGTAGGGGGAAGATCACTTTTTGTCAGTTTTTATTCACAAGTCTTTGGCCACACCTGCAGAGCTATATCCTAGGATTTCAGTCCCTAAGTCACCTGTTGCAGAATAGGAGATGCTAATCTTACAGCCTGATGTGACATTGGGATGAGCGCTGTGTGGGCCCCGGAGTGGGACTGAGTACATGTTCTCTGCGGGGGAAGTGTGAATAAACCAGAGGACACTGCGGTAGATGCAAAGGACAGCTGCGGTCCCTTTTCTCCCTGTGACTCCTTGCCACTCCTCTGTGGCATGAAATTTGCACCAAGAGGTGCAATTTAATCCAAGCAGGACTTGTGACTGGCTTGGATCCACAGAACACAGGGGAAATCATCTTCATCCTAGGCACTGAAGCCTCCACTCTGGCCAGCTCAGCATGCTGCCCTACATGGCCATGATGAGCAAGCCTGAGCCAGCTCTGAAGTCCAACCACGTAGAGAAAGCTTGGCTCCCGCCACCAGCTGGGCAGCGACAGTCAGAGCCGTGTATTGGTGCCAGGCAAACCCAGCAGCAGACCCGTCCAGAGGAGCCCAGCCTAATTGCTAGAAAACACAATCATGAGCAAACAAGGTGGTCATTGTTTTAAGTCAGTAAGTTTTGTGGTGGATTGTTATAGAACCATAAAAAACACTTCCTTGTTGTTATAAGACATAGTAAAAAATACAGTGAATGCTGCTGTGCTTTTCCATTACATCTATCTTGTCTGATAGTTGAAACTGTGTTATATCCCAGTGCCGAAGAAAAATAAAGGTTAATGCATTCTGAACCAATATTTCAGGAAACTTTGTTAATTAGACTTGAGATAAAGATTTCTTTTTTAACAAGGAGAAGCAAGGGTGATACAGTTAACTGTCACTTCAAATTAAATTGTCCTCAAATTAATGGAAAGCTAAGTAGGAACAAAGGAACCAATTAATTTTTTTATGTGACAAGGCCTATTTTGAGAGTTTTCTGGATTTTAGGCAAGGGTAGTGCAAAAACTAGCTTCCTATCTTGCTTTACTCATTAAGAGCAAAAGGATGAGAAGATTATCAGGGCAAATATAGAATATTCAAAATTCTGACTGGCAAAGATTTGCAAGCCTCTTTTTAGGATTAAGGTGAAAAGCCACTGGCACACAAAGCCCTGCGAGACTTCTCTAAGAATCCAACCGGTCCCTTTGAATTGTGCTTCATGATATCATCTCGGCCACCTGAGAGTTAAACATGGATTCAAAACTTCTTGCTCCTACGCCTCCCAGGTAAGGATGGAAAATTAAACACTTGCATTTCATTTCTGTCTTCCTCAAAATCCCAAGATAGCAATGGCACACATGTGACAATTTGTATAGTTTGTTAAATAAATAGACACTACTGGGAAATATAGCAGAAACAAACAACAATGACACACTGGATGTGCCAAGCAGTCAGGCAAATGGTGCCAGACCTGGGAAGTCCAGAAAACCTGAATCTTCGCCAATTCTCTGGAAATCTAGGAGTGATCCTACGGTTGCTACAAAAGCCCATTAGGGCTTAGAAGGGCCTGAGATATAGCTCAGTGGCACAGCACCTGCGTGGCCAAGCCTGAGGCCCTGAGTTCAGTTCCTGGTACCAAATAAACAAGACTTAGAAACTGCTCATCAGTGATGGCCACAGGTGGGATTAAGAGGGTGCTAATATACATATAGCTTGGAAGCTCCTTAGGACAAGCCCCATCTTGTCCTACTCCAGCCGAAGACTAAAGGTGATTCTGTCCAGGTAGTCCATTTTGAACAACCAGGTAGCAATACAGGTTGGGGTGACACAGTGACAGCAGGAGCACCAAGAGAATATATGTATCCTAGGAGCTGAGACTCCATGTGGGCTGCGTCTTGCGAGGCCTGCAGCAGTGGCGGTCTTAATACTCAACAGAGACCAATAGGGCTTTCCCAGGCCACCTGACCAGTGAGAGACTGGAGGACTCTGACACTATAGACTGCAGGTGAAAGTGGCCGGGCTTTCTCTCAGTGGTGGGTTTCACATCACTCAGAAGGTGTAGCTGAGTTCTGCCCTTTCTGCTCTGGGCTTCTGGCAGCCAGCCAAAGTGTGCTTCCTAGCTAAAGAGACTCCACTACTGACAGAGAGGAGCAAGAGTAGACAGACAGTAAGAGCAGACATAGAAAACGTTTTCAGGGTGCCAGGCTCATGGAGGTGTAAAGCACTCATAGAAATTACTGTCCTCAGGGAATTGAGAAGATGAAACTATGTAAGAAAGCTCACAACATGTTTTTAAAAATTGAGAAGTTTTATAGAATAAACACAATCCTTAGAAACTGGAAAATATTAGAGCAGCAATTTAAAATCCTAAGGGAAGGACTGGGAAATAGATTGAGGGAAATGCTGAAGGCAAAAGCATAAGGATTAATAAGAAAGAAAGCAAAGATCTGAGCACTAGAGGGTCACTCCAGGAAGGCTAATCTCTTAAGGAAGAAAGGAAGGAAGGAAGGAAGGAAGGAAGGAAGGAAGGAAGGAAGGAAGGAAGAAAGAAAGAAAGAAAGAAAGGCAGACAGACACCAAGAGTTCCAAAATTGGGAGAAAAAAAAAAAAAACAAGAATGAATAATCCAAAATAATTTGAGAATTATTAAAGAAAAATTATCTGATCTAAAAGATAAGCATATCTCTGCTGAAAGCAAGTATTGAATAGCTAGTAAAATAAAGCATGTAATGAAATACATTAGTATAAACCTTGCAATGTTGGAGGCAATAGCACCCACACCACACATGAAATGAATTAATGCTGACATCCAGCTCTGAGATGAACATTGCTGAAAGAATCTGCCTAATGACATTACAGAAACCAGAGTCTTAAAATTCTTAGGAAAAAGGATTTTGCGTAGGTGTATAGACAGTACTTCTACCTTTTTCGAGCTCAAGAACTTACATTCTTGTTTGCTACCTTGCACTATTTAAGAAAATTCTTCTTCTCTTTCTTCCTCTTCTCCCTCTTCTTTTCTAAGACAGGGTCTTGCTCTACAGTGCTGACTGACCTTGAACCCACAATGTAGCCTAGGCTGGCCTCGAACTCATGGAGATCTTCCTGTCTCAGCTTCCTGAGCACTGGGATTGCAGGTGTGGGATTGCAGGTGTCTTTAAAATAAGACAACACCTGTCTTTTTTTAAAACTTCTGAGCCCCAGATTATTTTTTCTACAAAATAGTACATCTAGATTATATCTTATTGGAGTGGCAACATCAAGGAGGATTACAATAATATCTACTTTATTGATTACAGATAAAAACAAACCGCTTCTACATTGTTGAGACTGTAAACTAGTACAATCACCATAGAAATCAGTATGGAGATTCCTCACTTAAGACTAGAAATTCCATTTGATCCATCTGTTCTCCTAGGTATCTTCCCTGAAGAGTTAAAGATGTTGTATTATAGGAGCACACACAGAACCATGCTGACAGCGCCACAACTCACAACTGCTAACTCTTGGAAGCTCCCTATATGTCTATCAATAGATGAATGGATAAACAATACATGGTGTTCATACACAATGGAGTATTACTTTGCCATGAAGAGGATAAATTTAAGAGATATTTGTAGGAAAATGGATGTTGTTATGGTTTATGTCTAGTTGTCCCCCCAAAGCCTCATGGAGTCATTGGGC
>PVJA010051844.1:0-12644 GCA_004027025.1 Myocastor coypus
CTTGTAGCAGTGACAGTGGGTGCCGCCCAGGACGCAGGGGCCCAGGAGGAAGAAACAGGGCTTTTCTGGGGCTGTTCTGCAAAACTTGGCTGCTGAGCCTTGCTGCACAGAATGCACAAGAGGCCGTTGTTCAAGCGGGAGCTGCTTGGGGCAGGGGTGGCGAGGGGCAGGTGCATGGAGAGGGAGTTCTCGTACTGCACAGTGTTGATTTTGTTATCTCCATTGCATAATTCCTTGAAAACTATCAAGCACTGGATCTTATGCAGAAGAGGGCTTCTTGCCTCAAGACACGTGGAACACAGGGAGGGCAGAAAGGGGCCCTGGGGGTGTGTGGATCCGCGAGGATCGAGGATCGCGGCAGCAGATGCACACCTTGTTCCTCAGTGCAGACCTCAGTGCAGCCCATGCTCCAAACCCTCACTGATTGGACACATGGCCCCTGCCGCTCAGAAGTCGTTCATGTTAGCTAGCGATGTGCTAAAAATGAGGATCAGCCCAGGTGAGGTGTCCTCTGGTGTCTGTATCATGAGGTGGGCCAGGAATGGTGAGGTTGGAGCACTGCATGCTCTGGACAAATCCTGAATCCAAGATGGCTGAGAGCCAGCAGCCCAGGGGGCGCTTGGTCACCAGCAGCTTAGGGCTCTTTTACTCAGGGTTGATGGGAACAGTGGGCCGAGCGTGACTCCGTTCATGTTGGCAACTCAACGCATTGCATGCAAGGGACGCTGCGTCCTTGACTTCTTAGTCCTGACCATTGAGAGCAGGGCTCCTTAGCACCCCAGGGGTGCTGTACTGAGGCGGAGCGTCCTTCCATAGTAATAGAAATTAAGTGCCTGCCTTTAGCGAATGATTTAGATGAGAAAGAAAATGGGAAGGGAGTTTGCAGAGAAGAGAAAGGCAGAATTCATCGTGCCGGCAGAAGATCAGATGGTCCGTAGGCAAAATACTGGCAGCAGCACCCCAGAGTGGGCCCGAGGCCCAAGGTCTTGTCTTGCGTTTTTGCAAGAGCTTTCAGAAACCTCTTCTTTCGTGCTGAGAGGCTATTCTTGAGGTCAGGCAGCTCTGTGACTGTTCTGTGTTTGCAGACACTGAGGAGCCGTCCAGCGCTGTAGCACACAGGTGCCCACAACAGGAGCAGGGGGACAGAGTGAGGGCGCATCCTATGCTGCGTTAGGAGGGAAATGTAAGAAGCCCCATGCTCTGCTTGGGTGGAAAATAAGTCATGGCTGGAGGACTGGGCAAGCCTGTGCCACATCTTGAGGCAGCTCCTGTCCTGTGTTTAATCAAGCCTTACTTTCCAACGTAGTGGTTGATACATTCTGTTGCCTTGGCTGAGTGACTCAGCGGCCTGGTCCCCTGTTGGTGGGAGCCCCATTCTGGGGTACAATTGGTTCCTCCCCGAGCATGACCAGGGTCTGCCTAGGATATGATTGGCTCCTCCCTAGAGCGGGATCAAGGGCCCATCCTGGGATATGATTGGTTCCACCCTTGGGCACAACTGCCTATGTCAGAAGGACTGAGCACAAAGAGACTTTTTAAAGGTCTGAGGAAGGAGTCAAGACTTCACTTCGTCGGAGAAGCTTCAGTCTTCACATTCAGCCTGGACTTCATCGTCTGGCTTGCAGCGCAGACTCTTCAGCCTCCAGCTTGGATCTTTCGCCATCCATCGCAGACTCTTTAGCGTCCATTACAGACACTTCAGTCTTCTATTGCAGACCCATCAGCCAATGGACAGAGACTTACACGGAGTGCTGCAGTGAAGTCCAGACCTCAGGTCAGTCTGGTGTGTGCAGACGCCCTCTGCACGCTTCCTCATCTGACTCTGTGGCTGACTATTGTAAGCCAATCTTATAATTCCTTATAGATTGTATATTTTGTGTTAATATCCATTGCTTATGTTGTATGTGTTCTGTTCCTCTAAGTAAAACCCTGAGCAATACACCCACCACCTTAATTTCTCAAGTTGTGCCAGTTTTCCAGTGCTTGAGTACATTTCTTTTGTGCCAGCAAAATATACCTTTGAGAAATGAATATCGATCTCTTTATGAGTGACTGAGGCAGTGAGACAGGGCCTGGAGGGTTGTTGTTTCATCGAGTAAGCTAGCATCTGGCCCAGTGACATCGCACACTTCAGCGCCTTGCTAGTCCTCACCATGACGACGGCCCAGCGCGGTGGGAGGGCAGAGCGCTAGTGCATGGTTGATCCCTGGTGCAGCTGCCTGTGGAGAGTCTACAGCCAGCTGCCTTCACCTGTTTGAATCTCCTTGGTGGTCTGTGTGCAAAAACAAAGAAAGCGACCATCTCAGAGAGGCGCTAGGCAGCCAGCGCAGGTGAATGTCTCTGACAGGTCAATCTGTACTCATCACCCCCAGATGGCTCACTGCAGGGATGGCACAGCTGGGCCCTCCTGGGCAGAGTCCCTGCCTCATGGGGAACCCTGGTATGGAGGTGCACGAATTCTACCTCACTCAAGTGCATGAGCTGTCTCTGTGGATACAGCTAGCAACCAGATTGGCGAACAGTACCGCAAGATCCCCGCAGGTCCCAGAGCCCCGTGCTTTCCTTATTCCCTAAAGGCAGCTGTGATCGCAGTCCTCAGGCTTTTGTCACCAATGCTGAGTGCGCTTGAATGGGTTCAGAATTTACACCTATGGCTCCAACATAATCATTCCCAGTTCTTCCTTCCAGTGTCCAGTGAAGCAGATGAAAAACAATATATCCAGCTACCCTGCTTCAGTCTGAACTCCATAAGGTGGGCACGCCACTGAAGTCCTCACTCGTTACTGCACACTCCGTGTCATGCCTTTCAGGAAATTCCTGCAGCTGACATTATGGGGCAGCAGGCAGAAGACAGCTGCACCTCAGAGCTGCAGATGGAGCAGAAGAGGCCTTTGTCCTGGTGAAGCCAACACTCATGAAGCAGATGTTTTGATAGCTGTGTGAGTAGGCCAGAGCCCTGGGACCCAGAAGGGTAAGCAGGAACTGATCGTGCTCCTCTACAGAGCTGCATGCTGAGCCAGAGCACAGGCTGCACAGGTGAGCACTCCTGATGCTGAGGACTGTGGTTGACTGGCCATGATCATGGCTGGACTTTGGGCCTCAAGTCTCCCTGAACTACAAATGTGCTTTAGTGCTTTCATTCTCCACACGTGTTACACTGGATGTGGTAGAATGGAATTAACTCACTGGAATTCACAGAAATATAAGCTTTCTTTAACATGAATAGCACCCGGAAAGCCTCTCCAAATTGGATGATGTTGTACCATTTTTGGTCCGGTGCCAAAAGAAACGACGAGAAGGCCCGATGAATGTAGCTTCAGAGGACTCACTGTGATTTCTCTTCCTCAGTGAGCCCAGAGACTCAGAAGGCTCTTCTTTTTATTTAGCATTAAAAAAATTGGCTAAGGAGTATATGTCACTACTTTAATAGACACAGCATATTCCAGACATGTAGCTCACGCAAATGCTAACAAATAGTACTTTAAGTAGGGGAAGAGCCAACCATTGGTATCATGTAGCAGATAAACAAAGAACAGAGCATCATGGGAAGAGCCGCCATCTGCAACCTTGAGCCCCAGCTTTCCGGGAATCTCAGGCAGCAGAAGGCAGCCCTCCCTGGGCTCTGTCTATAACTCACCACTTCTAGGGAGACCAACTGGTCTTCAATCTTATCTCTATGTTACTGCAGGATGACTTCACATGTTTCACATAACTTAACAACATCATTCAACTTAATAAATTAAAATCAGTTCAGTTACTTTTGATTAGCGATCTTGGCCTCCTCCGTTCCTCTGCCTGGTCCTCATCATGCCCCACAGCCCTGATTTCTATATTCTCAGCCGTAGAGTAGGAGTGGTGTTTGTGTTGTTCCAGTGGATCCTGAGAGTTCAGGGAGCCAAGGGCTGCATTCTATCTGAAGACTGTATTCATTTTCCATATTCCCCTTACAAAACAGAAAATCTAAGACACTATATTTATAGTTGACTGAGGGAGATAGAAGGGATGACACAAGAGACACTAGCTACTGATCTGTCACTCCTGCCAGGCACTTTGACAAACCCTGCAACCTTGGTTCTCTGAACCCTACAAAGGACAGAAAGACAACACCCTTCTTATTTTTTTTATTGTTTAAATTTAACACGGGTTATATTACATATTTTCATCATCAGATCAGTTTAGATTAATACATATAGGTATATAAGATTGATCAAACAATTAAACATTAACCCTTCTAAGTCAACATTATTATTATTTTTTTCTTTTCCCCTTTCTTTTCTTTGAAAGTTGACATATTGCATATTGTCCTCACAATCGTTCTACAGAGTACAGTGTGTGGGCATGACCCACCTCCCTATTGATGTTGCTTAGGAAAAAAAAAAAAAGGAAAAGAATATACTTCTCTTTGGACTAAGAGGAAGCAGGTACATACACAGTCAAATGTTCTGCAATTGCAGTGGGCCACCAGTGAAGCTTGTGATGTTGGAGGCTATTGAATCTAAGCCTCCTAAAGCTCATCTCACCAACCTAGCTCTGTGTTTCATGCATTGTAATTAAGCATTTTTTTTTTTCCTGCTGGGTGGTCAAGGGCAAGTTGAAGCAAGACCTGTATAACAAAACATTCATTTTTTTTTTGGTATCTTCCTGGGTCAAATCCTCTCAGGATTAAGTTTGGGACCATAGGCAGTACTTTGTAGAACTGTTGTTAGTGTCAGCCTTCGGGACGAGTCATGGCCATTGCTTGGCCATTTTGCTTTCTGTGAAAGCCTGAGAGAATGTTTTTCTCTGGGTGACTCTCCTTAGACGCACCACAGTTCATTCATCCCTTTCTTCTGAGGTTCCATAATCTCCTTAACCAGGAAATTTGGGACACCTCTGAGTTATAGGATATTATAGCACAGGCTCCCTTATATCCTGGCGGATAGGCAATATTTTGGCCCTAGCCCTTCAAGGTCAACACCCTTCTTAGAAACCAATGGGTTACAGATGAAATTAAAGGAGAAATTACAAAATATCTAAAATTTAATGAAAATTCAAGCATAACTTCTAAGAATTTATGGAATGCAATGAAAGCAATTCCTAGTACGAAATTTATAATTGTGAACTCACACATTGTGAAAGGAGAAAGAGAACAAAGCAATACCCTAATATTGCACTCAAACATCTAGAAAGAGAAGACTAAACCACACCAAAAGGCCAAAGATTGGAGGAAATTATAAATATTAGAGCAGAAATTAATGCAATTGAGACAAAGAAAACAATGCAACGAATTAATGAACCAAAAAGCTGGTTCTGTGAAAGATTAAATAAAATTGATAAGCCCCTAGCTAACCTCATCTAACACAGGAAAGAAAAAGCTCAAATTCAAGCAATAAGGAATGAAAAGGGTGACATTACCACAGACCCTGTGGAAACTCAGATCAATAGCTATTCTGAGAATCTTTACTCTCAGAGAATTGAAAACACAAAAGAAATTAAAAGATTCTGAGAAAGGTACAAATTGTCAAAACTGAATAAACAGAACTGAAGGCCAATCTCTCTCATGAACATAGATAAAAAAAATCCTCAAGAAAATCCAGGCAAATAGAACACAGTAAATTGTTAAGAAGATTATATACCACGTACAGGTGGGATTCATCCAAGGGTTGTAAGGGTGATGCAGCCTATGAAAATCTATAAACGTAACAGACTATATCGACAGAGCCAAATCCAAAACCTACAGTATTATCTCAATGGGTGGAGAAAGGGCTTTTGACAAAGTTTGAACTCATTCATATTCAATGTCCTACAGATAATTGTTATAGAGGGCCTCTACCTCAACCTGACGAAAGCCATCTGTGACAACGCAACTGTTAACATAATTCTAAATGGGGAAAACTGAGATCATTTACTCTCAGATGAGGTACACGACAAGGTTGTTCTCTATCATCACTCCTATCCAATATAGTTCTGGAATCATTAGCTAGAACATTTAGACAAGAGAGAAAAAATAAAAGGAACAAGAATAGATAAAGAAGTTGAACTATCGATATTTGCAAGATGACATGATAGTCTACTTGGAAGATCCAAAAAAACTCTACCAAGAAGCAACTAAAATTAATGCACAGTCTCAGTACCTTAGCAGGATACAAGGTTAAAACAGTAAATAACATTCCTCTACACAGATAAACACACTGTGAGACAAAATTTGTGAAACACTCCTTTTTAGATGCGCACTGTGGAAAATGAAATACATAGGAATTAATCTGAAGAAATAAAAAAGTGTATTTAATGAAAGTTACAGTACTCTGAAAAAAGAGATCATACTGGGTTTCACAAAATGGAAAGACATTCCTTGCTCCTGGATAGGAAGAAAAAACATGGTGAAGATAGCCATACTCCCAATATTATTGCATAGCTTTAATGCAATCCCTGTCAAAATACCACCAACATAACTTATGAACCTAGAGAAATCATTGCTATGACTTATTTGGAAACGTGAAAGACCCAGACTAGAAGACAGTCCTGGGCAGGAAGGCAAGGCAATGAGGCATTACAAGTCCTGACTTGAAATTATACTGCAAAGTCTTTTAAAAAATAAAACTAGCATGGTATTGAAAAAAAAAAAAAAAAAAAAAAAAAAAAAAAAAAAAAAAAAAAAAAAAAAAAAAAAAAAAAAAAAAAAAAAAAAAAAAAAAAAAAAACCACACCTGAGGAGCAATGGAATATATTATAAGATGCAGGCACAAATACACTGAGTGATCTTATCTCCTCATAGGGGCCAAAGTTGCTTACTGGAAGAAAGATAGCCATATTAACAAATGGAGCTGGAAAAACTGGCTCTCTACATGCTGAAAACTAAGTTGACCCAAGACTATCACTATGCACAAAACTCTTCTACACTGGATTAGTACAGTGATAATAAAAATAATCCAGCTGGGCGTGGTGGCTCACGCCTGTAATCCCAGCACTTGGGAGGCTGAGGCAGGAGGATCGTTGTGAGTTCGAGACCAGCCTGGGCTACAAAAGTGAGCTCAAAGCCAGCCTGAACTGCACAGTGAGACCCTGTCTCAAAAATCAAAAAAAAAAAAAAAATCCTACATGAGAAACAAAAATCATTCATCTTAAGTATAAAAATAAAATCTACTTTTAATTTGCTTTTATGACTAACATCTGATTATATGTAATTGAAAGTATTATCACTCTTAAACATTAATTAGTACTGAAACTACAACCTACATTTTGTATTTCAGTCTCTGTTTTATACAAGCAAATGCAGCAGCAGTGTCGGGTTCTGCTGGCAAAACTCTTGGGTCTAAGGTGGATTATGTAAGTTATATTGACATAAATTGTGTAATACACTCATTTGGAATTATTATTACTCTCACATTTATTGTTAACAATAATGACTCACTGTGATCTTCTCTGTGTCCATGTATTATGCACTAATCATGATTCCTTCTCCTCCCCCTTCTGTGTAGCAGCAGTAGTGGTAAAGAAAAAGCCATCGAACAAGCATGGCTCCTGCAAGGTGACAGAGGTGAAATGGGAAAACAGCTGGGCCCCTGACATCCGTGCCTTCCGTGTCAGCGTAGCGTTGCTGCTAGCTCTGCTGCCTCAGAACGGAGCCTGGAATGTTTTACCTAAATTCCATTTAAGGCACAGTGAAACTTACAGATGTTTCAGTCTTACGTAATGAGAAGCCCATAAAATAGACATATTTTTGATAGCTCCTGCTCCTACTGAAGGCTTAAACATTCACATATATTTCCACTTCTGAATCAGCACAAATGGGCTAACAATCAAATAACTGAACCTTTAAGTGCTTCAGTATTGCTATGAAATTGTTCTCCAAGAATGAATTTAAAAATATAGAAGAAACTATCCTTGTTAAAGATAGTTTAAGAAAAGATCAAGAGCATAGGAAATAGATGCTGTGGGTAGCTTTGACCTCAGAGTACTGTGGAAAAAACAGGGATTCTTCCAAATTTAGAAGACACCTGTGGTGCCTTTGGAGAATGAACACTACCAGCCACTAGACACAGATAAGAGACACTCATAAATGTCTTCTCCTAGTAGGAGGACCCTGAAAATGATTCATCTTACTTTCTGAGCTGGGGCAAGAATATGGCAATAGATGTCACTTACGAGTTCCTGCTTGTGGTTCTAAGGGAGCCAATTCATGCTTGTCATGAACTGAAAATTCAAATGAAAACTCACAGGGGAAGAATATGCCACACATTTTCAGTTCAGCCTGTGCCACCTGCAGGTTCTGAGGCAGATGCTGAGGAGTTGAGGCCCTGTGAGGGAGCCACTGTGCAGACTGTGAGGCCCTAGCCATTTGCTGCAGGTTGCACATGGTTACTTAGGCTTGTCATCTAAGAAGATCCTGACGCAGCTTGACAGTGCTGTGTGGGCGCTGAGAGCAGACGCCTATCTACCACTGTGCGCAACTCATCTTAAAGAGGGTCAGGTGCTTTGCTATAAGATTGAAAACTGAAATGCATAGGTGAAAACATAGGGAGAAACACTGCAGCATATAGCCACATGCTACAGCTCGTTGGACAGGACTCTAAATAGTCCAGGAAATAACGACAAAATTCAAAAAAGAAGTTACAAGCAAGTGAGAAGTTTCTAAACTTTGAAGGGAACACCATCGGAATATACCTTAGAGAACAAGAGAATGTAAATATCATATAGGCTCTTTAGTGTAAGAACATAAAAGAAAGAATAAAAGGGGAAAGGAATAACACAGCTGAATGGAAACCAAGAACTTGAGCATTAAACAATAAGAGACATCAAGCAGAAAAGCTAGAAAACTTGACAGGGGAAAAACCATGCACTTATGTACATAGGATTAATTAGAAAATGGTCCTAAGAATCTACAACAGGTGTTTAATACTCAGAGCAGCAACGTGTAAGACTGAAATCATGCTTTGAATGTTTATCATTCTGGTCTTCTCGGTCTTCTCTTCCTCTTCTTCTTCCTCTTCTTCTTCTTCTTCTTCTTCTTCTTCTTCTTCTTCTTCTTCTTCTTCTTCTTCTTCTTCTTCTTCTTCTTCTTCTTCTTCTTCTTCTTCTTCTTCTTCTTCTTCTTCCTCTTCTTCTTCTTTGTCTTTTTGAGACAGGATCTCACCATGCGGTTTAGGTTGGCCTTGGACTCTCTTTTGTAGCCTAGGCTGATCTCGAACTCGCACTGATCCTCCTACTTCAGCCTCCCAAGTCCTGGGATTACAGGTGTGTGTGACCAGACTTGGCCTATATGGGCTGCCTCTAATGTAATGTACATTATTACTATACTCTCTCTCAAATGAATTTTTTAAAGAAAGAAAACAAAAAGGGTAATTAAAAAGAATATTAGACAAGGAAAAATGCCATAGGGTTGACTTGCTACAATTTTGCATATGCTCAGATATCTAAATTTCTGTGTGAAAAAGTGCAGCAGTTTTTTTTAAAAAAAATCACATTCTATAGGGATTTATTAGAATATCAATGATTGATGGAAAATACTGTTTCCATAAGTCTAAGGCACTTAATATTTGGAAAGATTGTGATGATAAGCTCAAGTACCTATGTAATTGAGTGATAGAGTGATAGGATCACTAAGCTTCTCTTCTGGAGGGTTAAGAACTTAAACTTACAGAACAAAAAATTAGAGAAAAAGAAGGGCTACAAGGATAGCCAATATTTTGGCCCTAGCCCTTCAAGGTCAATGAGGACTCAGGGCATAAGAGAACCTGTACTATAACATCCTATAGCTCAGTGGTTTCCCAAATTTCCTGTTCAAGGAGATCATAGGGCCACAAAGGGAAGGATCAATGATGTATAGTGTATCTAGAGAGTCACTTAGAGAGAAAACTTTCTCTCAGGTTTTCACAGAGAACAAAATGGTTAAGCAATGGCCATGACTCATGCAGATGGCTGATACTGACAAAAGTTCTACAAAATGCTATACATGGTTTCAAGCTAAACCCTGAGGGGATTTGACGGACCTTGTCAGATATGAAAATCACATGTTTTGTTATATAGGTCTTGCTTTAACTTGGACTTAACCAACCAGCAGAAAAGTTCAACCATGAGGCAAAAAGTAAAGCTAGATTAGTATGCTGAGCTATAAAAGGCCCAGGTCAACAGCTTCTGACATTGACAGTTCTGCTGACAACCCACTACCATTACACAATATTGCTATATGTATACAACGCCTTTCTTGAGTTCAGTGAGAAGAAATATCTATACCAATAGTGTTTAGAAAAGTTATCATGTCTGCATCTTGTACTCTGGACGACTAGTATGAAGACAACAATATGCATCGCATCAATTATTGTGGCACGTTGTATCAATGTATTTATTTATTTATTTATTTATTTATTTTGTGGGACCAGGGTTCGAACTCACGACCTTGCACTTGCCCAGCAGGCACTTGTGCCTCGGAGCTATCTCCCCAGCCCCTATCAATGTGTTTTGAAAATGTTTCAATGTTATTTCTTATTAAAAGTAACAGAAAATTCCTGTGGATTTGAGAAATGTTGATTGTTTCTGGAAAACCTTTTCTACATTAGCAAACCACATCCTCAAAGAAAAAAAGAAAGAAAGAAAGAAAGGAAAGAAAGAAAACAAGAAAGACAGTTTGTGAACTATGCTCTGGCGGAGAACTCATGTCCAAAATATAGAAAGAGCTAAAAATAGTTACCATGAAAAATGTAATCAATAAGTATGAAAATGGACTGAATGAACATTTTGAAAAACAGTATAAAAGGCATGTTGCGTTCACATATGCCCATCAAGAAAATACAAAGCAATTGATGTGGGGGAAGTATTTTTTTGCTATTTTATAATGGGAATTTTCAGGAATAAAAATATGACATGCGCTATGGAGATGACTGAAGAAAAGAAGCCTTCCTCATTGTTACTAGAAATGCATGTCAGTAGGGCTTCTATCCAAGTCAATATAGAGTTTCTCCAAAAATTTAAAGCATCAGTTCCAGCTGGATCTCTCATGAGTACCTACATGAGATATGCCACGGTCAGTTCACTGTAGGGATAAGTGAGCTCCTTGGCTTATGTCAGTGAAACTCATGTTAACTGCACTGTGGAAGCAGCCCAGGTCCCTGATGGCTGATTAATGGATGAAGTGACGTGACATATATGCAATGGAGACTTTAGTAGTTCAAGCGGAGGGAGAAAAACTGTTCAGATACAAACAACACTAAGGAAAAACAAATTCTCGTCTTGTCTCTCACATGGAAAATTTTAAAGGAAAGTAGAGAAAGAGACAGCGATGATATGACACAGTATAAACACTGCCAGAAAAGAGGGAGGAAGTGAGCGTCATGACAGTATGTGGAAAAGGATCTTTGGGATGTAAATGGCCAACTCTGCATGCAAGGATGGATGTGCAAAACTGAGACACTTTACACTTCGTAAACACTGTGCTGGGGTGAAGGGAAAAGAAATACATTTTCGCTTTGGAGGAATAGTAAACCAGCATTTGATGCAGCACACATCATTAGATATCCAGTTGTTACAGTTTATGTGTAGTTGTCCCACCAAAGTTTCATGCAGTCATGGGGTGGGGACTTCTACAGTTTGAGACTTGACTCATGATCCACTGGGATTATATGCTTTAGTACTGATGGGACTATGGGTCTTAGTCCTTTTGGAATTATGGGTGTGCTCTAAGGTGGATAGGCTGAGGCAGACAGCCTGAATATGATGTGAAGAGAGACAGAGAGACCTGCTGCTGCTCTCTACTCCGCTGGTTGTTTGGTTGCCTCTGTCACCATTATTTCTATTCCACAGACATGAGCTGTATGCTCTCTGCCCTGTTCCACTCAGCCTTGGGCCAGCCAAATATGTACTGAAACCTCCAGTAACTGTGAGCTAAATAAACCTTTCCTTCCTTCATTTTGACTGTCAGGTATTTGTCCCAGCAATGAGTAAAAAGTAACTAAGACAGAATTTGGTACCAGAGAAGTGAGATCCTGGCTGTAACTAATCTGACTATGTGGATTACAAGCTTTTGCGAATGGCTTACTGGAAGGGATAGGAAAGGTTCAGAGATGTTGCCTAAAAGCGAAGCACTAGAACAGCTTTGGCTGTTCTGATTGGGAGATTTTGGCCAGAGCTCAGACCAGAATGACGCTAGGCAACCTGCTGTAAAGACCAGGCTGGTGAGGTTTCTTCTGAGAACAGCATTGGTTCTTAGACTCCAGATGATTTGTGCTGTGGCTTGGCTCAAAGTCTATCAGAATTTTGCTCATGCCCAGAGACTTTGCCTAAGACTGAGATTAAGTATGGCAGACTGATTAATCTTTCAAGAGATATTTCAAAGCAGCAAACCTTTGGGGTGGTAGTATGGTTGTTATTGGTGGCTTTTAGCCAGATTTATGTTGAAAATCAAGAGCAAAGAGCCAAGCAGGATGATTTCAAATATTATCAGTTTGGCCAGGAAGGAAGCACCAGGACAGCTGTGGACTGCAAAGGTGGAGCAAAAGGATCTCCATTGCTGGGAAAGAACCAGAGAATCAAAATGGTGGTCTCAGGGCATCACGAGAGGTGGCAGCTCTCCACCCTTTGCAGCCCCAGAATTAGAAAGGAGAGGGGCTTTGCCTTGAGAAGAAGGTCACAGAGACCCAAGTACCAGAATGGTGGCAGTGGCCAAACCAGGT
>PVJA010051845.1:0-12646 GCA_004027025.1 Myocastor coypus
TTTTTTTTTTTTTTTTTGAGACAGGGTCTTGCTATGCAGTTCAGGCTGGCCTTGAGCTCAATTTGGTAGCCCAGGATGGTCTCGAACTCGCACCGATCCTCTTGCCTCAGCCTCCCAAGTGCTGGGATTACAGGCGTGCGCCACCACACCCGGCTTGTACATAGTTTTCTGAGGACAGGAAACTGTATCCAGAACCATTTCTAGAATTTGATCTGATGGTTACCACTACATTTACCTTAGAGAATTTTCAGAATAGAAGCTTTACGAATAATAGTAGAAAATGTGAGGGGCATCAGTGATGACCTGAAGCATTCCATGTCCTGTAACCTTGTTTCTTCACTATCCACAATAAACTCAAAGCAGCCAAAGGTTTGCAGATTTTTTTTTGCTGGGGTTCAATGAATGCCAACATTTTAGTCTTTGGGAAATAAAGAATAAGAAACTGTAGCCACGTTTATTTCAGATACCCTACACCCCCTCCCACAATGCATCTCTTGTCTTCTTATCAGTCAGTCATGGTTTATACTGTTTTCTAAGAACAGAGGTATTTGTTTTCCTATGTTTTTACTGCTGGGTAGAAATTCAGGACTGAAGTATGGTGGATAGTGCTCTACCACCAAGCTTCACCCCAACCCAATAGCAGGGTGTTTGCTGACAGAAGTGGTGTGTGAGGGAGCATTTCCCAACTTCCTCTCTGAATCTCTTTGTAACCAATGTTATCAGGGAATCTTATGTATCAACCCTAGTAAAGTCCAGCAGAGGACAGATGACTTCAAGAGAATGCTTGAGTATGATAGTGACAATGCCTGGACGATTGAGCAGCCTTGCATTCATGCATAGAAGAACAGGAGGGGAGTTCCATGATCACACTGGAAGAGGGGTCCAGGGCAGTCTTGGAGGCATTGTAGTAGCTGACTGATACCTATTGCAGCTCCATTTTCATTTTGTGGCCTTGCGACTGACCCTGTCTTCATAGTAAGTGACACTGGACTCTGTAGTATGGTCTTGTCTTGACCATATTGGGGGCCGGTAAATCATTCAATTTTTATTTTGAGTCTAGCACAACACTGATTTGGTTATGCTTCTCTCAAACAATGTTTGGTCCCACACCACCCTCTGTAGGACACTGCACACATATCCAAGTACTCTGTGTATGAAGGCTCAGGCTGAGGCTTCTCAAGTAGGGTGATATTTTAGTTACTTTTTACTCGTTTCTGGGACAAATGCTTGACATTCAAAATGAAGGAAGGAAGCCGGGCATGGTGGTGCACGCCTGTGATCCCAGCACTCGGGAGGCTGAGGCAGCAGGATCGGTGCGAGTTCGAGACCAGCCTGGGCTACAAAAGTGAGCTCAAGGCTAGCCTGAACTGCATAGCGAGACCCTGCCTCAAAAAAAAAAAAAATGAAAGAAGGAAAGGATTGTCTAGCTCACAGTTTGTGGAGGTTTCAGTCCATATTCGGCTGGCCCAACACTGAGTGGAACAGGGCAGAGAACATTCAGTTCGTGGAGGTGGAACAGCAACAAAGTGGTGACAGAGGCAGCCAACCAAACAGGGCAGCAGAGCAACAGTGCTAGTCTGTCTCTCTGTCTCTCTTTAAATTATACCAGGCTCTTTGCCTTAGCCTATCCACCTCAGGCCACACCTATAATTCCCAGCAGTATTCAGACCATAATCTCATCAGTACTAAAACATATAATCCCAGTGACTCATGAGTCAAGTCTCAATCTATAGAAGTCCCCACCCCATGACTGCATGAGGCTTTTGGGGGACAACTAGACATAAACCATAACAGGTGATGTAATTGCTTTTACTCTGCAAAGGACCACCTCCCAAACTGCAATGATCAAGGTCATCCAGCTCCCATTTCTCAACAACTGAGCACGTGATATTTCTGGTTTCCTCCTGCAGTTTCTCTCAGCTGCTTCCCCTTCCATGCTAGGCCTGGGTGGGACTAAAGTTGCTTCTAGTGATGGGCCCTCTATTCCAGAAACCTGGTCCTTCACATAGATGGCAGGTAGAATTATTCATGTTCATTGTCTATCAGACACATGTAAAATGGTAGGTGTCTTTCAATAATCAATATTTTATTTTAAATTGTACTACAGTAAACTATACAGTACATATAACACTGAAATCAGTCATTTTCAAGTTTAAAATTCACTAGCATTGAGTAACATTCACACTACTGTGTAACCATCACCACTATTTCCAAAACTTTTGATAAATATTTGCTTTTCTTTTATGTGGTACTTTGAACAAAACCCAGAGTTTTCTCTATGCTGGCCCTGAACTTTTTGATCCTTCATGCTCATCACCGCGTCCCAAATAGCTGGTGCTGTAAGTGCATCCCACAAGTCCTAGCTTTCTTCAAGAGTTTTTGCTGACTTCAAATCAAAATTATGTAACTTAAGCTTTAATTTCCAGTTCTACTTCCTGCTCTCCTGGGTATCCTCAGTTTCACATTCTGCTCTGTTGATTTTACTTCTTTTAGATAGTTCATGTCAGTACAACCCCATGATACCTGCCTCCTATGTGAAGTTGTCTCTTTTAGCAACTGTTTGAGGTTAAGCTCTATTACTGTATGTTAGGATTTCTTTCCTTCACGCCACACCAGGGTGTTGTCAACCCATTTTTGATTCCTTCACTAGTAGATATGGAGAAACTTTGGGATGAATGCACATGGGGACTTCACCAAGCTTCCAACCTTTTGTATGAGCATATGAAAAGTAATAAATAAAAGAGACAATGTAATATGATTGTGAGAGTCCAGAAAAATATTTTCTCTGGGCTGTCTATCTTTACTGGGTCCTTTACAACTTATAGGGGTGCAGAAAGTGGAGGGCACATCAGAGGCAAAAGCCTATGAAAATGAGCAAGGCCTTGAGAAGTATAACAAAGACATTCAAAGCAATAAATTTTGCTAATTGGGAGAACCTAAATTATGTTCTTATTCCAGGGCTGTTATTGCCCTGGAATAATAATGAGAACCAAATGTCCTTGGTATTATCTTATCTTCAGAGGCTGTTAATATGAGGTTTTCCATACAGATAGAGGGCATTGTGACCAGAAACTTAACCCTACACAGTATGGTCCCCACAAAATGCACTTGTGTGTATAGTGAATAATACTGCCCAGAAATACAAGTGTGCTTGAGATCTGGGGCTCTAAGTCTCTTGGGGCTCAACATTGGTTATGGAATTGCTGTGCCATATGAAACTATGAGTTAATGTTGTGGAGTTCTTGGTGGGGGAGGTTGTAGCTGAGCTATTTCGTATTCTAATCTGAAAACAACTGTGTTAAACAACATTTTAGTATATGTGTGGAAACCAATATATTCATTGTAGAACTATTGGAAAGCACACCAAAAATACTTTCCTCACTTATTGACCCACTGTCTAAAAGTAATCATGAATATTTTATCATAAGTTCTTTTTATTTTATATGTCCTGTATGTAGTGGGTATCATTGTGCCATTTTGTTGTCTGATTTGTCAAACTGAAATCCCAACATTGTCACTCTTCCTTCCTTTAAAAACTGTTCAGAATGTTTTGCAATGTAACTTAACGAATTCTTAGTCTTATTTAAACTGGGATTCCAGAGCCCAAGATATGATTCCCAGAATTCATCCACTCACAGAACGACACCCACAGGGACCGGTTGTGCTTTGTTTCCCTGGTCATTGCCCAATGTCCTTGTAGCCACACTCACACATCTGCCCACTTCCTTAATATATCATCAAGTGTTGCAAGTGCCAATATACAGGGGCAGGCAGTGAGCCCTGATGGGCTGAATTTCTTCAGGTGGCTAGCAAGAGGATCACAATGCCCTCTTTTGATAAACTTAAAGTCTAGCATCACCTACTGGATGGAAATATTGTCACAAGATGTTTCTATCAAGTTAGGGAAGTTTAAAACCATGACCATGAATGCATTTCCACAAGTTATGATCACAAAACTGTTCACAACAGTGAGTGTTCAGTGGATTTTCCAAGAAGGAGACAATTTTATCATCTTCCTGGGATTCATGACCCTAGACTGAGAGGGCTCCTTGTACTTTTTGTTAAAGTTAGCAACTCTGGTAGCAAGAACCCATTCCAAATGAGGAGAATCTTTTCAGTTGCAGCAGTACAAGCAACTTCCTGAATAGGAAGGGATAGAAGGACCAGGTTGTTAAAGGCTTCCTGAACATCACGCGTGGTAGACCTGCCTTATGACTATCAAAAAGTATGACTTCCTGCCAGATGTGGTGGCGTATGCCTGTAATCCCAGCACTTGGGAGGCTGAGGCAGGAGGATTGGTGCGAGTTCGAGACCATCCTGGCCTACCAAAATGAGCACAAGGCCACCCTGAGCTGCATAGTGAGATCCCATCTCAAAAAGACAAAAAAAAAGTATACCTTCTGGAGTATTGTGAGACACTTGGGAGGGCTTATACATAAACTGATCTATGATACAGGCAGGTCCAGGTTTCTGTATACGTATTCTGTGGATACCACCCAACATGTACCATAGATTAGTGAGGGTCAATACAACCAGCAGACGTATGAGCTGCTTTGCACAGAAATGACTGGAAAGCAGTATGCAATAGCTGGTGACCTTGCCTTTCTAACATACCTTGCTCTTCTCCCCCTGACAGAGCTGATATACCTGTGAAGTATGACAAAAGCAAGTGTATTTCCAATTTCCATAAGAACAATTGCAGCTACACTGTGGTAGAGCGTGAGAATCCAGGAAAACATTGTGAGGTTGAAGCCTGGGCTCTGTGACATCCTGCGCTGAATCTGGTGTGCTCCTGCCAGGCCCCCTCCTGTGTTCTCTAACAATCTGTAATTGTTCAGCCTTCCGTAGCATAAAATCATTCTTGAGCAAATACTTGAACACATGTGTTTTTTCAGCTTACTAGTTGTATCTGCAGTGAATGCTAATGACAAAGCACACATGTAATTGAAGGAAGACACAAAAATAAATGCAGGGAACATCACAGCATGTTTCCCGCACTGTAATTGGTTGTCATATGTGCCTTCCTAGAGGATCATGGGTAACACTGACATTTTCCACACATGAGCCTTCAGATTCCCATTTCCTGAGACTTGGTAGATAAATAAAAATAAAAGTCTCTAAAGTGAAACAAGGCCCCTTCTCAGTTTTCAGTATTTGTGGGCACATCTTTTTCTCCCCTACAGTAAGTGTTTCATTTGCTCTGTGCCCTGTTCCTCTGCATTCTCTTGGGGTCAGATCAATACAGGACAGGACAGGCTGGAGCAAGTCCCACTGGATATTTGTATGCCTCACCCCTAACTGGAATTCAGGCCAAGGCTGTGGCTGTGGAGATCTTAACTTGGGCCCAGGAATCCTGCTATCTCATGTTGTGCACTAGCCTACATCACAGAGTAACTTCAAACAGTGACAAGCTGCATTTGCTTCCCAGAGTTGGTGGTAGACTGTAGGTGCTTGATCTGCCATGTGGTGAGTGTCTGAGCCAGGGGGAAACTGGGCCTGGGAACCAGCAATGAACAGGGAGCTCAGGCCTCTGCTATACCAGAACCTAGAGCATCTGTCAGAGGGACAATCCCTGGGCACCTCAGTCACAGGGCCATCCCCTGCCTTGACCATATCCATTCAAACTTTCCATCTAAACATTAGCAGCCTAGACTGGCTTCGTACCTTTTATGGTCAGTCTTGATAATAAGGACATGCTCCACTTAATTTTAGCCCTGGAAAGTCACATTTCAAAGTTCTCATCTTAGTTAAAGGAGAATTAGGATATAACATATCTCTGGCTCTCTCTGCCTGTAGATTATTCTGTCTCATTACCCCTGGTGCTTTGGTGTTTTCTGGGACATTCACTTCTGGCCTTCTTTTTCCTGACCTCCTTTCCTATTACAAAATCTAACTATTCTCATGGTATCAGTGTCTGAACTTTGGTTTCTCGTGCTGTATATTAAGATTGCTTTCACACTGGGAGCTTGACTCTTGATTTATATCCATGAAACCCTATCATGGACTTTTACTTCTCATAGAATTATAGAAAAGTATTGCTTATGTGGCTATCTGTGAAAACTGAGAAGAATTATGTCCCATTTAGCATCAACACATCTTGCAAAAGATCTCCAGGCTACAGTGCCACCCTGGAGAGTGTATGATGAGTGACAGAACAGACAAGACTGGTGTGTGCCCTGCTGTGGCACACACAAGAATGAATGTTACATATTGGTGGTATAGGATAGTTGCTGAGCTCTCATGTTGTTTACTCAATCTGTCAAACAAGTGTCAAAATGTTTAGTTACTTCAGTTTCCCCACTTATGCCACTCTCAACATGTGCACAGTGGTACCAAGTGCATTTATAGTGCTGGGCAGCTATCACTTCCACCCATCTGTGGATCTTCTAGCATCTTACATTTGACCCACAGACACATTAAAACATCCCAGGCCCTGATCATCACAAATTCTGCTTCTATATCTAAGAATTTCACTCCTATACTAATGTGTTCTGAAATGCAGATAAGTAGGTGGAATGACTTCTCATGTCCTATAGTACATTGGAACAACTATGGTTGACAACAACTAGGGATTTCAAAACATAAATGAGAAGATAGTCTATGTTCCCAATGAAAAATGTTAGAGCTGATACATAAGCTGATTACCCTGAACTGATCACCACACACTGTATACCTATATTGAAAAGTCACATTGCACCTATAAAAATTCATGTTTTCTGTAAAAATAAGCAATCATAAAAAAACAATTTGAATGTTTAGTGTATAACATATCAGAAGAATCATCTAAGATCTGATTTATCTTAAGACATATTTCTACACCTAAAAATTAAAGTTAGACATTATTTACTTTGTATATAAATCAATGTTAATGAGATAACATCATCTATATACATATTCAAGTGTTATCATTTATTCTCATACTTATACCTGACTCCACAATCACAGGTTGCATTTGATAATGAGATGGCTTCAGTGCACTTTAATCGCAAACCACAGAGAAGCCTTTTGGGTTTTTTTGGGTTTTTTGGGGGGGGTTTTTTGTCTTTTTGAGACAGGGTCTTGCTATGCAGTTGAGGCTGGCCTTGAGCTCACTTTTGTAGCCCAGGCTGATCTCGAACCTGCACCAATCCTCCTGCCTCAGCCTCCCAAGTGCTGAGATTACAGGTGTGAGCCACCACGCCCGGCAGCCTTTTGTGACTGTCCGTGGCTTTAATACGTTTGAAGAGTTGAGCAAATTATTTCATAGAACAAATGTTTCTAAAAAGACTAAGCTGTCCGTTTTAAGAGCAAGAATATCAAAGAAGATGTTGCTTCCCAGTGCAATGTAGAGGGGTCCCCTAGGGGCCTCACAGTTGATGATGAGCTTAATTCCTTGGCTAAAATTGAATGCATCACCACCACCTCTTAAATGAAAGTAAACGCTAAAAGTTAATATTTCTTTTTCTCTTTGTAGTTAAGAGTGTACCTATATGAACTATTTGGAGGCAATTCAACATTCTGTTCCTGACTAAACTCAATATCTGCTGCATCCTATGTTTTAAATATTAGCTTTGAGGTGTGAGTTATATAGTGGTACCTTGGTTCACAAATAAATTCTCCCCATGCTTGTGGTTGCAAACCAAACTAGACAAGAATTGAATCAAATTACCTCATAGAGTCAACATTGAACCTAACCATTGAACTTGATTTGTTTCTCATCACCCTCAGTTTGCTGGTAGAAGCACGGAAAGAATTAAGTTTGTGAACTAAGGCACAACTCTATAGTAACATTCATCCATCTTAAGAGAACATGGGCTCTTTTAAATAATAATATGGGTAAGAATATCAGTCCTCAACCTGTGTCCTTTACTCTTATTGAAGTTTATGCCATACTTCCTTCTGAACTGGGCCTGACTTTCCAGAAGATTCTTGGAGGCTCCATATCATCACAGTGTTGAAGAAAAGGCATCGTACAGGTTTCTCCAGTGAACACACCATAGTCATTCAGCGTGTGGCATGAGAAGGCAGAGACACCAATCTCTGGACTGCTATGTGAAAATGAGAGCTAGGAGCTGAAATTAAAAAAAAAAAAGGTAGAATAAAAGGGAATAACAGAACCCAACCTCACTATTGTTCTCAGCAAATATCTACAGTCTGTGCCATTTCATTACATACCTAACACCCCTTAGGGAAAGAAACCAGAATGGTGCAAAGCATTGGCAAGAAGCATGACAACTGCGTTTCTGGGATCTCCTACCATCTGAGATAATAAGAAATTGCTTCCCTGTTCATGATCTCTGTTCTCAGCTCAGGTTAAAAGATAGTCATTCTGTGAAATGCACAAAGTCATTATAGGAGGAAGCCAGGTGGGGTAGAGATGTGCCATGGTGCAGAACTTCATCCCAGTCCAGAGGAATGGCCCTCCAGCCAAACAACTACCAGAGTCAGAAATAACAACAGGAGAGAGCCTTTCCATCTACAGGCCTATGCAATCAGCAAAGCAGTTTAGAGCTCAGAGGGCAGTTGATACTTCCAGTGAGATGGTAAGTGCTAAAGACTGAGTGAGGTAATCCATGCCATCCACTCCAGGCCTTTCATCTCTCCTATACCATGCCTGAGGAAACTATAGGTCAGACAGTCTCAGGGACTGAGTTGGAGGCAGTGAGCAATGGACCAGACAATTTTGGTTCTGGCATTTGTTAAGGGGGAAGCAAGTGTAAGAAAGGAACTCAAAGATCTGGGGCACCTGGGTGTCATAGGCATTGGGTGTGGAGAAGGATATCCTCAGTTACAACCTCCTCTTTGACCCTTAAAGCCACAGAAATTATTGGCACCTGGGTGGGCTAGTGACAGAGAAGCCAGGAATTCCAGAGATGAAGACAGAATAGAGTGAATCTCCCTTCAAGCTCATATCTGGCTTGGAGCCCTGTGTTGTGGTTCAGTGAGGGAACTGGAGTAAATTCCCACCTATTGACCCTGAGAATACAAGATGCTGATGAAATTGAAAGACAAAACACAGTGGCAAAGAAAGACTGCTCAAGGAGCCTCATCTGAAATGCCATACCTGGACAATTGTTATTTTCTCTATTGCTTTTCTCCTGTTTTGTTTATCTCTTTATTTATACGTTGTATAGGATGACAAACACTGGTCCTTACGTATATGCACTCATGTTAAATAGTGGAATATTCACCTCTAGGCTGTACTAGAAATAATAATTGATGAAACTGCATGAGCACTGAACCTCCAAGCAAAAATTCAGTCTAAGAAATGAAATACAATCTAGCAGAACAGACGAGCTTTAGAGTATTTGCTGGATGAGGAAGAAGTCTGTAAGAACTGTCTGATTAACTGCTGCTTAGGAACTGGTGGTAAAGTAGTAGAGGAAATCACAGGAAAGGTTCAGACAGTAGCCTATGTGCCCATCCAAAAGTGCAAAGGTTGGGACAGAAGGAAGTTATATGAAGGATGGTTCTCAGGTCTCAGGGAATTCAAGACCTTGACAGGAGTCTTAGTTATGTTAGGAATATGCATAATTACCCTTTGCCTATTGCCATTGGTAATAAAGCCCCTTGACACCATGATGGAGACCACCAAAGATAGAGAAAAATCTCTCAGGTCTGGTGCGCCAGGAGTACCCATCAGTAGAAGACTGCAGAGAAATAAGCACAGATAGAAGCAGCCAGTGTGAGGTTTTCTAAAAGGGGCCTTATAGTGGGGAATGTGAGAGAAAAGTATCTTTGATTGGAAGGCCTTGCCAAGAACTTCCCACCCAGGTTTTGAAAGGTCCAGCCAGCAATTTCCTGCACAGGTCTTGGAAGGTCCAACCAAGACTTTGCTGCTCCCCGTCATTAACATTCTGCTTAGGTAACCCCAATTGCTGCAACAGAAAGATACAGAAATGAAAGTAAAGCTGCACTCAGGGCTTTTGCAGGTAAACACAAGGCCTTTGAAAAGCTGCCAACAAAAATGTTACTTTTCAATTCAAATCCTGGGAGTCAGAAAGAAATAAGGAGCCATGGATGGTAAGCGCTGATGAACAAAAACAAAAAAAAAATGCCACTTTTCCCCACTCCATGTCTAAGTGCTTTGTTTAAAAATCCCACCCTTCATGCTATACTTTTAAGTTGTCTGAGTAATTAATCACTGCAAAAGAAATGGGACATATTTAAAGTACTTAGCAATTATTATACCTGAAAAAAAAAAGTCCTCAAAAAAAGAAAAAAGTCCTCAAAAACTATCCAGACAGTTTTGGGAAAATTAAATTGTGTAAGGAAAAAAAGTTTTTCTAACCATAGAAGAGCTCCTGATCACTGTTTCTGCTCCATAATACAGTACGTCCCAGACTTATGAGTTACGTTCCAGGAGAATGTTCAGAGATCAGATTCATAGTGCATCTTATACAGTACATCTGTGTTTCCTATGTATTATGCCTGTGAAAGTTTCCAACTTGAATGTTTGTAAGTTGGGGAACTTACTCTACAGAGGTGGGATAAAAGGAAGGGTGAGGGCATGGTCCTTTTCTCTATGTGAACCTCAGGTGTTTAGACAGCATGAATGCATCTTCTGTGTACTGCAAAGGCCCTTCTTCTCTGGGCTCTGATGCTGTGATCAAGGAGATTCATAGCACATCTTGTCCCAAACTGAAACCTTTCACTGCTATCGCTGTCACCAATGCATTTTTAACTTTTCCTGCTGGCCACTCCACAAGGAAAAGCATAAAAAAAGGAAGTAAAAAATTTCCTTATCCAGTTTGACTTAAAGTCAAAAGGAAGAGAAACTACCATAGATAAATACTGGATTTGCACAAGTAAAAGGAGGCAAAGAAAAGTGACGTTTCAAGCGAGTCACTGAAGAGGGCCCTGCTTGTAATGTCATGCCCTATCTTTTACTGCACCTTCAATAGACCTTGGAGTAAAAGGTTCAGGGAAAGGCACCCTGAATAAGTGGCAGAATCTATGAGCAAGGGAAAGGAAGCTCTGCATACTTCCTGTGGAGTCTGTGAAAATAAGGATGACTTTCAGCAGCCCCGCACCATAGATCATCAGGACAATAATTGTCGGAGGCAGGCGCAGCACCAGGGCATTCCCTATGGTCCATCTAACAGGAGAAGGGCACCCATGACAGCCCCTCAGATTAGAAAGACCATGAGGCTGTGAGGGCCTTGCAGTGCGGAGCAGTTAATCAGATCAGGCTGAGGGGCGCTGTTGAAAACATCCCGTTCTGCTTTTCTGTCTCTTCCTCCTTTCTTCTCCTTGGCAGAGAGCAGCCGTGTGCCACTGCACAGAATGTGGTCCTCTCTCCACCTTGAACTTCAGCCTGTCTATTGTTGTGGTGCCTGCTATGGCAGTTTAAGTGCATGGTAAGGTGTGAAAACGTTCTTATTTTGAGAAGTTGATACATAAATGTGACACGCCTTAATAATTTTCAAATATTTGCTCCCATTTCTTTCTTTCCCCCCCCTTTTTCTTTCTTCTTTTTGTCAGTTTAATTATACTTATTATATAAATAGGTCCTATAACTTGATATGAAAAACAATGTAAATCCAGTAGGTATCACAAGCACAAGGGATACGAACACTTGACCAAGGAGGAAATACGGCTACCCTAAATGCATACATATTCAGTCTCATTAATAGTTAAAGAAATGATTGGACTGGCATTTCTTGCTTATCCAATACATGAAGTGAATAGCAATTTCTAGATTTTTCTATTTTCTAAATGTACTATTTTTAGTAATAAAAAAAACTGAACCACCCAAAAAACATAGAAAGTATGAAAATTGTATGCCAATGCAGAAACCATACAAAGCATTAAAATGAATCAACACTTGTATGGGAAGTAAGGTTCAGATTCCTAGAAGCCAGTTCCTTTTGCCTTGGTTCCTGAGTTTTATTATGGAATCATAGATGGAGAGTTCTTCATTTATACTCTGATATCCAAGGATATATGTACTTTTTTTTTCTTCAAGCAAATACTCCATTAAAGCACTTCATCAGAATTGGTTTTACAATTTTAATTTTCATTAATTATTTATTATTGAATAATTATAATCTCCATTTGGTAGTAAGGTCACAATAAAATTTCACCCACGTAATTCTCAACCAGTAAGTATGCCCTTGGTATTGAAAAACCTGAAGATCTATTTCAGTACTGCCTGCAAGGCAAGATGATTATAAGCTTTCTGCGGCTGGCTTCTTAGGGAGTCTGAAGTTGGTCCTGACCTTGAGACATGGCTGAAAGGACATTTTTCTGTTTTGATACAAAAGAGAATTATCTCCTGCTTGCTCGAATTATAGCGCTGAAGCAGATAACATAGCTCAGAATTGTGTGGGCTGCAGCAGCATCAAGCAATCAACCCCAAATACAAAATAATCATGTCAGGATGTTTAAGTTGGGAGACTGAACTTAAAATCCTATGGCTTTGCTCAGAATTTTTTTTTTTTTTTGCCTTTTTCATATTGTGTTGTTGAACAAAAAGGTCAAAGAAGCAAAATTAAAGTCACTGAGCGAAAACAGTTTTTTGAAATTTGACCTTTGCTAAATAATTTGTAGAAAAAAAATGAAAGTTTTGTTATACAGGTCTTGCTTCGACTTGCCCTTGACCACCCAGCAAGAAAAAAAAATGCTTAATTACAATGCATGAAACGCAGAGCTAGATTGGTGAGAC
>PVJA010051846.1:0-12570 GCA_004027025.1 Myocastor coypus
GTTTACTGTGTATGCAAAATGAGAGTTCATAGTAAAGAGTAGGCCTGGAAGCATCTTATTTTAACAAGGGCAAGGGGAAAAGTGACTAGACAAAGGAAAGGCATCTGTTCTAAAGGCTATAAATTGTGCTAAGATACATACATGAAGAAAGTTAATGAAAGGGGGTCCCTGCAGGATGGCTCAGTGGTCTAAAGCACCTGCTTTGGAAAGCTTGGGCCGCTTCAGGGACCGCGGTTCAATCCCCGGCACCACATGCTGCACCAGCCCTGTCCTTGGGGTGGGCTGAGCCGGCCATAAAAATGAGTGAATAAACAAACAAAGGTTCTGAAACAAGAAATAAAAAAAAAAAAAAGAAAGTTAATGAAAGGTAAAAGTAATGTTTATCCACACACGGACTAATCCTGTTTACATTTGTACTCTTCCTAATCAGCAAAATTGAAATATAATATAGAAATAATACGGGAAGATTTGTATTACAATTTTTTCCTTTTTTTTTTTTTTTTTTTTTTTAATGTGTTTGATACAGGGTCTCACCACACAGATCGGACTCCTAGTGATCTTCTTGTTTTCAGCTTCCTCAGGCATGCCCCACCACGCCCGGTCTTACAATTTTTTTTTTCTTGTTTGAGAACTTTTTGTTTGTGTATTTATTTTTATGGCTGGCTCAGCCTGCCCTGCGGGCAGGGCTGGCACAGCATGTGGTGCCAGCATGTGGTGCCGGGGATCTAACCACGATCCCTGCAGCTGCCTAAGCCTTCCTAAGCTGGCGCTTTTTTTTTTTTTTTTTTTTTTTTTTTTTTTTTTTTTTTTTTTTTTTTTTTTTTTTTTTTTTCTTTTTGAGACAGGGTCTCGCTATGCAGTTGAGGCTGGCCTTCAGCTCACTTTTGTAGCCCAGGCTGGTCTCGGAACTCGCACCGATCCTCCTGCCTCAGCCTCCCTAGTGCTGGGACTACAGGCGTGCGCCACGACGCCAGGCTCAAGCAGGCGCTTTAGACCACTGAACCATCCTGCCAGGCCCCACAATTTATTTTTTAACAAATATACATTTTTAAAAAGTTCATCCTTGGGCCCGGTGGGATGGCTCAGTGGTCTAAAGCACCTGCTTGGGAAAGCTTGTGCGCCTTCAGGGACCTTGGTTCGATCCCCGGCACCACATGCTGTGTCAGCCCTGCCCTCTGGGCGGGCTGAGCCGGCCACAAAAAAATGAATGAATAAACAAGCAAAGGTTCTGAAACAAGAAAATAAATAAATAAATAAATAAAATTTTAAAAAATAAATAAATAAATAAAAAGTTCATCCTTTTTCAGGTCTCCAAACTACAGCCCCATCCAGCTAGGCCAGAAAACTTCCCCAAGTAGATTCGTTATTCACACCTTCAGAGTGCTATGTCAACAGCAAGCCAGCAGCTTCCAGCAGCTTCCCGCACCTTCTCCACGCAGCTCAACCTGCAGAGAGGGGGGATTCCATGAAAAACCACAAGAAACGTGCTGTGCCTGCTAGCACCCCTGTACCCATCACCACCCTGTCTTCTATCTCTAGACGCCCTACGCAGAGACCGCCAAGTTTTGTAACCCCTAGGTGATGTCCCCTCCCCTACCTAACATCCCCAATTAAAACATGTTCTTGCCTCTTGCTAGGTGCCCAGCCACACTGGTCAGCTAAGTAAAGTCCTCATAAGTTGCTTACTCTGCCTGTCTCAGTGGCTTTACACCCTAACATCCTTTCCTTTCCGACAGGAAACTTACATTCTACTGTTTCTGCTTTTGAACAGAGGAGAAATCAAAGAGTTCCTCCTATAGCTACAGTTGAGTTTCACAGCTCAAAATAATCCTTTCTCAAAATGGCATATTTTGAAGTGACATATTCTTATTCCCTTACTAGCAGTTATCACTGTTGCAGTTTCACCCTTTTTGTGTTTACCTCTCTCTCTAGCCTTGAGGCAACTGAGGGAAGAAACTACACTGGGCTTTGAACCAACCCAGTGCCTCCTCCTTTCTCAAGTTTAGACGATTATATAAACACATTGGATCGCTATTTCTTTTACTACCGTGAGGGCGAATTCATCTTCCCGAGTAACTGCATTGTAGCCCCTCCCTTCACTTTTGTTCTTGTCTTTCAGAGGGTCCTCACCAGAACCCGTTACGTGAAAGAAAGAGAGAGAGAGAGAGAGAGAGAGAGAGAGAGAGAGAGAGAGAGAGAGAGAGAGAAAGAGAGAAAGCAAGCAAGCAAGCAAGCTGGGTGTGGTGGCCCATGCCTATAATCCCAGCACTTGGGAGACTGAGGCAGGAGGATTGGTGCGAGTTCGAGACCAGTCTAGATTACAAAAGTGAGCTCAAGGCCAGCCTGAACTACATAGTGAGACCCTGTCTCAAAAAGATAATAAATAAATAAATAAACAAGCAAACCCATTACGATTGCAGACCACCCAACCTTACGTTCCCGCAGTGCAAGGCCGTGTGGTGGAGAGAAAATAGGTGAGCTTTAAAGAACAGACGTCATCCCCGAATGGCTGCACGCTTCCGAAAGCTCGGCAGCCCTAGGAGGCTGCGGCACCGGGATGCGTGATCCCGCCCCCAGCTTCCGCCCGTCCCATGCGGACCGGAACCCCGGGGCTGGCGCCGGGCAAGAGTCCAGGCCGGGACGGGGCGGGGCTGGGCCCCGCGGTCGGTGGCCTTCCGCGGAGGCGCCCAGAGCCTAGCGAGGGCCCCCGCCTGAGGTCGGCGTGCTCCCCGCAGCCCGGCGCGAGCGCGAGCAGCCGGCGGAAGTGTTGCGTCGCGCACTTCCGGGTGTTGTCCGCCCGCCGCCGCGCGTCTCTGGTCTCCCGGCCGCCGCTGCCGCTGCCGCCGCCGCTGCCGCTACCGCCGCCACCTCGGGTCGTGGAGCCAGAAGCAACGTCACCGCCATGGCCGGCATCAAAGGTGGGCCTGGGGCGCGGGCCGCTGGAGGGCTGGTGGCCGTCGTCAGGCGGTAGCGGGGGCCCGCGCACGCCGCTGCCCCCCGGCCGAGCAGAGCGACCCCGACCCCTGCCCTCCCGGGCTCCCGCGGGCCCGAGGTAGGCGCAGCGCCCTCGGGCGGGACGGCCCGACCCCGGCTCGCGCTGCGGCCGCCTCTCTGCGGCTTGGAGCCGCCTGCCGCACCTACCGCCCGCCGGGCGCACCCAAAGAGCTGGCGTGGCTTAGGCTCTGTGACTACCTGGGCCATCGGGCACGTTTGGCAGGAGTTGCAGAGTTCAGTGACCGAGATGGATGGGCCCAGCGTGGTTTCCAGGGGGCGAGGCTGCTAGGCTTGCCAAGCGTGGAAAAATCAGAGTCGTTCGTCCTTAAGGCCAGAGTGGGATTTAGGGTGCTGTACGCCCACGAAGAGCGCCAGGGTGGTTCTTCCTGAAAGCTGGTGATGCGACTCTAAATCGGCGCGGCGTGTGCCGTGATGCAGTGACCCCCGAGCCACCCAACGTCTCCACATTCTCCCATAGGTTTTTCAGATGTGTGAGTTTTGTTTGTTTCAAAGATAAAATAGTTACAACTTCATGAAAAATTACTCGTTTTATTCGAATGTTTTCTTTAGGAAATGTATCCGTTCCCACTGTTGGGCCAGTTTTGTTGTTAGAGTGATCAGAAGCATTTTTTTTTTTTTTTTTTTTTTTTTTGGTGGACCTAGATAGCAATGTTTTCCCTCTTTGAAGTCGACTTTAGTTGAGTAGCTTTACCAGAGTTACATTTTTTCTGTTAATTTTCAGAACACATTTTATTCTCCGTGTAAAATCTTGTCATTTGAACATTTAGTATTCTTTTAAGTCTCCTTTGGATTTACGGTAAAATGCTGTAGACTTCAGGGTGTTGCGCCCCCCAAACCCATTTCTTCAGTGTCATTAATAACAGAGTCACTCTGAAACTTGACAAAATTTCAAAGCTCTTTTCTAAATAAATACTATTCAGGTGAAAGTGTCTCAAGCAGAATTCTACTTATATTTTCGGTTTCGGTAGGACTTTATAGTTATGATTGTTTATCAGGATATTTCTTCCTTTTGGACTCTCATTTTTATATCAAGGAATATTACTGTAATTAGGGACCATTAAGCATTTCTTGAACCACTTGCCTATTTCTTTTTTTGATACATTGGATTTTTCTGGAAACTCTGAGTCACATGAACTGGCTCCTTGTACTTAAAATTTCTTTGTAAGCACAGAACCAACCCACATTTTGTCGCTAGAGCATTTTGGTAAATAATTGGGATATTCCATCCTTCCCTGAGGCTTTGGGAGTGGAAGCCACACTAGTATAGATTTTGTTTTCCACTATTGCATCATTGCATCACTTGGTTACTATGTAAATTCTTACATGGTTAATGTGTCATTTAAGACACATCATTCTGATTTCATAAGATTAAAGAAACTTTTTTTTTTTAAGAAACTTCTTGGGAATATTTTTTAGCAGTTTAATATCTGGCTTTTATTATATCTGGTATGACTGAAGATGTCACATAATTGTTTTTGAATATTTTTTCAATCTTTGAGTGTCAGAGTAGAAGTATTATCTCAGGATGTGGATTCCTCCAATTCCATCTTATCTTATTGTACAGTAGCATTTCAAAAGAATTGGATCCTGGGGTATAAATAATTACATCAACAATTTTTCCAGTACTAATATTTATGGCAGTTGGGGCTGGAGAGATAGCTCCATGGCACAAGTACCTGCCAGGGAAATGCAAGGTCATGAGTTTGAACCCGGGTCCCGCCAAAAAAAAAAAAAAAAAAAAAAAAAAAAAAAAAAAAAAAAAAAAAAAAAAAAAAAAAAAAAAAAAAAAATTTATAGCAGTTATAATAAAACCATCTCTCTCTTTTTTTTTTGTACTGGGGATTGAAGATCAAACTCAGGCAGGAGGATCAGTGCAAGTTCAAGACCAGCCTGGACCACAAAAGTGAGCTCAAGGCCAGCCTGAACTGCACAGTGAGACCCTGTCTCAAAAAGACAAAAAAGGGCCCTGCAGGATGGCTCAGTGGTCTAAAGTGCCTGCAGGCAGCTGCAGGGACCCTGGTTCAATCCCCAGCACCACTTGCTGTGCCAACCCTGCCCTCGGGGCAGGCTGAAGCGGCCATAAAAATAAACGAAAGTTCTGAGAGAAGAAAAAAAAATAATAAAAAATAAAAAGACAAAAAAAAAAAAAAAAAAAATGGGGCTGGTGAGGTTGCTCAGTAGTCTAAAGCTTAGGCAAGCTTAGGCAACCCCAGCGGCCTGGACCAGCCCCACCCCCAGGGCAGGCTGAGCCAACCATTAGAAAAGGATGAAACTCAAAGACCTTATGCTTGCCAGGCAGATATTTATGCTTCTGAGCTCTCTGCCTGACTCCAAAACCATCATAATGTGCATTTTAAAATTTGTTTTTGTTTTGATAACTGAACCTTGTATCTACTTTTAGTTCCTTGAATTTTTCAGAAATATTTTTCATGTACTTTTAAGAATGACTGAAAGAATTTAGACATTTTTGATAAGAATATAATTTTATATTATAAAACAGTGCAGCCTTCAAAGACTAGCAGCGTCTGAAGTCTGTTTCCATCTTGCCAAGGTTACTGTAAAAATGCTTTTTAAGATATTTCTGCCTGATTTAAAATTTTTCCACTTAGATGGCATTTCTTATTTGTATTCTGCTTTTTTCTGTCTTTCATTTATTTCAATGTGGATGCAAGATAACATTTTAAAAGTTTCTGTCATAAGATACAGGTAAGAGTGATTACTTTTGGAAATAAAAATTACTGCTCTCAAGTTTGGTCTACTATCTATTGAGAAAAATGCATAAATGAGCATAGATGGTTCATATATATATATTACCGTATATATGTATGCATACATATATTACTATAATTGAATTTACACCCAACATGAGTAACTTCTAAGACAGTGGTTCTCAACCTTTCTGATGCTGTGACCCCACAATACAGTTCCTCATGTTTCAGTGACCCCAAACCAAAAATAATTTTGGTGGCTACTTCAAAATTGTAATTTTGCTAGTTATGATTTGGAATGGCTTTAGGCAACCCCTGTGTTTTGGTTGTTCGACCCCCGCGAGGGTCGCAACCCACAAGTTGAGAACCACTGTTTTAAGAGCTTTAGGATCTACATACAGAAATTGTTTCCTAGCCGGGCGTGGTGGTGCACACCTGTACTCTCAGCACTTGGGAGGCTGAGGCAAGAGGATCAGTGTGAGTTCGAGACCAGCCTGGGCTACAAAAGTGAGCTCAAAGCCAGCCTAAACTGCGTAGCAAGACCCTATCTCAAAAATGCAAGAAAGAAAGAAAGAATTTCAGAAATTACTTAGACAGTAACTAGTGACCAATACAAAAGTAGAGACCAAGACCCAGTCACTCCTGATTTTTGAGTGGAAGAGTTGAGACATGAGCATCAACAACAGAAAAACCTGCTCCCTCCTCTCCACAGATGAGATGGAGGTAACTCTACTGAAAATCAGAGGCTGGGGACATAGCTCAGAGGTCTTAAGTACCTTTCTGGCAAGCACAAGGACCCAGGTTCAATCCCCAGTACCACATGTCATCCTGGAACCTGGGCATGCCATGCTGGCCACTGAAATCAGTGGTGGTGCGCGCCTATAATCCTAGTGCTGGAGAGGCTGAGGTAGGAGGATCACTACAAGTCCAAACTGTGTAGCGAGAGATCCTATACCAAATAAATAACACATTTTTTGAACAAAAAAGAAAAAATCAATATGCAAGGAGAGGCACACAGTACATAGAAGGTATCCAGCTAGAATGCTACCCCTGTACCCAGATGGTTTAGTCCCTCATTTTGTGGGGTGCTGCTCAGAGAGTTTCATCAGGTGCTACCCAGTCTAGACTTGCATTTTCATCCCTTACATGATCTGCTTTTGATTTTTTTTCTCATCAGTGAACTTTTATCTGTTTACTTTTTTTTTTTTTTTTTTTGTCTTTTTGAGACAGGGTCTCGCTATGCAGTTGAGGCTGGTCCTGTGCTCACTTTTGTAGCCCAGGCTGGTCTCGAACTCGAACCAATCCTCCTGCCTCAGCCTCCCAAGTGCTGGGATTACAGGCGTGAGCCACCACGCCCGGCTTGTTTACTTTTTTAAAAAGTCATTTTGTGTTCCCACAGAATATAACAAGAACTTTTATTTTTTGCATCACTAACTTCATTAGCAAAAACAATGCATGAACTTAGGTATCTTCAGTTGGTAAATAAACTATATGAGGAGAATTTGTCTAGTTGGGATGATTGGAGAAGTTCTCTAAGGAAAAGATGGTTGAACTGAGATGTGAAGGAAAAAGTTGGAGATAAGTTGGAGGAAGATCAATGTAAGCAGGAATACAAGTTCTGGGGCCGGGCCTGGTGGCGCACTAGTACTTGGGAGGCTGAGGCAGGAGGCGATTAGTGCAAGTTCAAGACCAGCTTGGGCTACAAAAGGGAGTTCAAGGCCTGCCTGAACTGCATAGAGAGACCCTGTCTCAAAAAAGACAAAAAAGGGGGGGGGCAGGATGGCTCAGTGGTCTAAAGCACTTGCTTAGGAAAGCTTAGGTGGCTTCAGGGACCACGGTTCGATCCCTGGCACCACATGCTGCACCAGCCCTGCCCTCAGAGCGGCTGAGCCAGCCATAAAAATAAACAAATAAACAAGCAACAGTTCTGAAACAAGAAAAAAATAAAATAAGTAAAATTCTTTAAAAAAAAAAAAAAAAAAGAATAGAAGTTCTGTATAGGGGCCACATGTGGTCACTCCCATGTCCACAGCGCCTGAGAAGAAAGTGAGGTGGAAGGGACAGTATATGCAGAGGCCGTGTGACAAGATCCTGCTGATCCCCAAGAAAGCAAAGAGGGCCAGTATCACAGAAGTACACAGAGAGCAAGGTGGCTGGCTGCTGTGACATGCAGAAGGGGAGGGCAGGCAGGGCTGCATCCTCTGGACCTATTTTGAACTATAGAGATCAAAGGGTAAGCTCAGTATTTTCATCACACTTTATGCTGCATTTCCTTGTAAAGTTGAAGTGTTTTGTTTGCTGTAAAAAGAAATTTTTTTCCCATTACCTGAAAATATAATAAACATCAGTAAGGACTAAATAAACAAGGTTAGGTTTGATATGACTTGTATCTTTTTTTGTTTTGTTTTTGTGGAACTGGGGATTGAACACAGGCCCTTGCGCTAGCCAAGCAGGAGCTTATTCTGCTGAGGTGTCTCCCCAGCCCTTTATATGACCTATATCATATCAGTGATCCAGCTGAAAATCACATCTGCCAAGCTGCCATGTGTGGGGGCGTCCTTGATTATGACCATTTTAGTTCTGAAATGTGGATAGTATTTGGCAGGTTTTTTTTTTTTTTTCTTTCTTTCTTTTTTTCCTTTTTGAGACAGGATCATGCTATACAGTTCAGGCTGGCCTTGAGCTCACTTTTGTAGCCCAGGCTGGTCTCAAACTCATAAGGATCCTCCTGCCTCAGTCCCCCAAGCACTGGGATTACAGGCATGTGCCACCACACCCGACCTAATGTATTTGACAGTGTTTCACCCATTTCTCTCTCTCTCTCTCTCTCTCTCTCTCTCTCTCTCTCTCTCTCTCACTCTCACTCTCACTCTCACTCTCACTCTCACTCTCTCTCAGGACTAGGGCTTGATCTTGGGAACTTGTGCTATTCCACTATTTCTCCAGCCCCAGAATGCATCTATCTTAAGATAGTAACTCACAGAATGGTTGTATATTGTACAGATTTATATTTAGGGAATTAGAGGAAGAGCCCTAGCTATAGTTTTGCAAGCTATTAAAAGATCTGTAATAGCAACTAGGTAGATAGCTCTGTGGCACAAGTCCCTGCCTGGCAAATGCAAGGTCATGAGTTCAGTTAAGTAAAAGCCTTAACCATAGATACCTTTGAACTTCTTTTCTATCAGTTTTGGGTTTTGGGGCGGGGGGCTTGTTTGTTTTTTTAATGTATTTAGTACAGGGTTCTCAGGGCCTCAGTATACAGATTAGATGTAATGATCCTCCTGCTTTCAGCCTCACAAGGGCTGAGTTTATACGGGCACACCATCACACCCAATCTCAATCCCTGCTCAGCATGCCCTGGATACAGAGCCAGCATGGCTTGTGGTGCCAGGAATAAAACCCCAGTCCCAGTGCTCTGCCTAAGCAGGCATTTTAGCCCACTTTCTGTTTAAGATGGGAATCTTGTCATGTCGCCTTGGCTGAATTTGAATTCTTGGTCTCCAGAAATTCCTCTGCTGGGGCCCGGCGGGATGGCTCAGTGGTCTAAAGCGCCTGCTTGGGGAAGCTTGGGCAGCTTCAGGGACCGCGGTTCAATCCCCGGCACCACATGCTGCGCCAGCCCTGCCCTTGGGGCTGGCTGAGCCGGCCATGAAAATGAGTGAATAAACAAACAAAGGTTCTGAAACAATAAATAAAAATAAATAAAAATTAAAAAAAAAGACAGAAATTCCTCTGCTTTAGCCTTTCAAGTAGCTGCGGGTATAAATGCATGTCCATGCTCCTGGCACATGTTGAGTGGTTATCTGCAATTAGCAAAACTTGATTGAGAAAATTTTTTCCATGGGATAAGGGTTCTAATGTACACTTGAGAATGTATATTTTCTCTACAAACTGCTTTTCAAAACTGTAATGGAGAGGCTGGTGAGATGGTTCAGAAGTCTGAAGTGCCTGCTTAGGAAAGCTTAGACAACCGCAGGGACCAAGGTTGGATCCCCGGCATGAAATGCTGCACCAGCTGAGCTGTCCATTAAAAAAAAAAAAAAAAACTGTAATGGAGTGAGTAATAGCACTAATGCCTGGAAAACCTTGATTCTGTGGGTTTTGATACTCAGTACAAAGGGAACTATTGGGGACAGGTGGGCTATGCTCACAGTAGGTCAAAGCTCAGAAAATTAGTGTGAGTTGAGTGCCCTGTATTGAAAATGCTTGCAATCAAACTGTTTCATATTTTAGATTTTTTTCTTTTTTTAGTGTATTTGGTTATTACAGGGTTTCACTAAGTAGCTCAGACTCACAGTGATCCTCCTGCTTTCAGCCTCCCCAATACTGGTATTACAAGCATATGTCACTATACCCAGACTCTGGCTTCTATTCAGCTCAGCCCAACCTGGAGGCAGGACTGGTGCAGCATGTGGTGCCAGGGATCAAACTGCAGTCCCTGAGCTTAACTAAGCTTGCCCTAAGTAGCTGTTTTAGTCTGCTAAGCTATCTCACCAGCCTTAGATTTTTTTTTTTTTTTTTTTTTTTTTTTTTGTGGGACCAGGGTTCAAATTCATGACCTTGCACTTGCCAGACAGGCACTTGTGCCACAGAGCTAGCTCACTGGACCCTAGATTTTATTTTAATATTTACATATAGGGGCCCGGCGGGATGGCTCAGTGGTCTAAAGCGCCTGCTTGGGGAAGCTTGGGCAGCTGCAGGGACCAGGGTTCGATCCCCGGCACCACATGCTACGCCAGCCCTGCCCTTGGGGCAGGCTGAGCCGGCCATGAAAATGAGTGAATAAACAAACAAGGATTCTGAAATAAGAACAAAAAATAAATAAAATAAAAAATTAAAAAAAATTTACATATACATAATGGGATATATTGGGATAGAACCTAAATCTAAATACAAAATGCATTTATGTTTCATATATGTGGTCCAAAGCTAGTTTTGTACAAAATCTATAATAATTGTCTTCAGACTGGGCTGGCACGTTAGCTCAGCAGTCTAAAGCACCTGCTTAGGCAACTGCAGTGACCACAGTTAAATCCTTGGCATCACATGCTGTGCCAGCCCCACCCCCAGGGAAGCTTGAGCTGGCCATAACATAAATAATAAAGATATTTTTTTTTTTTTTTTTTTTTTTTTTTTGAGACAGGGTCTCATTATGCAGTTTAGGCTGGCCTTGAGCTCACTTTTGTAGCCCAGGCTGGTCTCGAACTCAGCCATCCTCCTGCCTCAGCCTCCCAAGTGCTGGGATTACAGGTGTGCACCACCACGCCCAGCTAAGATTTTTTTAAAAAGAATTATCTTCATACTTTTGAACATTTTAGCTTTCAGTTTGCAGGTTAAGGCTGGTACACAACATGTATCAGTTTGTCTTGAAGACGCCACATTAGACTTACTCTTCCTATGTCACTTACACTCCTGAAGCACATGTTTGAGGGTCTGCATGCTTGTGTGTGTCTGTGTCTGTTGCTGGGAATTTAACTTAGGACCTTGCACATTGTATGAATAACCTCTAGTACTGAACTGCATCACCAACCTTTTCATATTTTTAATTTTGAGATAGTATCTCACTAAGTTAAGTTGCCTAGGCTAGCCTCCTGAACTTGTGATCCTTCTGCCCTAACCCCCAAATAGGTAGGATTACAAGTTAGTGCCACTATACCTAATGACAGCTCACTTTAATTACATTTAGATTGGGGAAGCTTTGTTTTGCTTCTAGCATAACTGGTAATGTTCCTAATGCCAACACATTAGCAAAAACAGTATTAACATACTTTAAGTAATGGTATCTCTTGGACTTATTTGCTTACAGCTTTGATTAGTTTGTCCTTTGGAGGAGCAATTGGGCTGATGTTTTTGATGCTTGGATGTGCCCTTCCAATATACAAGTACGTATAAGGTATTTAAGGGTAAAGCAGTTTTACTTTTGAAACTGTAAAAATGTTTTGTTGTCTAATGTAAAATTAATACAAAAGAATGTTCACCAAACACAAACTTTTAAAAATTTATATATTTAGTATTTTAGGGAAGGGTCTACAGGGTGTTTGGGGGTCTCACTACTAGATCAGGCTCATAGTGACCCACCTGTTTACAGCCTCCCAAGAGCTAGGATTACAGGTGCACGCCACCACACCCAGTCTCAATTACAGTCTCAGCACACCCCAGGGGCAGGGCCGTCAAGATAGGCTCCAGATTGAACCCCACCTCTTTAATCCGCTGAGTTATTTGGCTGGCCCTAAAGTTGAGAAGGATAGGTTTTGTTTTGTCTGGCACTAGCTCACCTGACTGACTGGGATTACCCTGGGCAAGAACTTAAAGCTTAAACCACTGAGCTAACCCGCAAGCCTCCACAAACCTTTTTAAAAATCATCATTTAAATTTTATTTTTACAGATTAGGACACCAAAGTGCAGAAAGAAGTTTTTTATTATAATCTGCTCTTTGATTACTATGGAATCTATAATAGCAAGATAGCAAAGCAGTAGCTCAGTCCTGCCATCTAATTTCCAGCACATATTTAGAACATTAAATATAAGAAAAGAAATGGCATCTTTTACAGAAAATGCCATAAGCAGAATTAAAACACAGTTGACTTTTTTTTTTTTTTTTTTTTTTTTTTTTTTTTGTCTTTTTGAGACAGGATCTCACTATGCAGTTGAGGCTGGCTTTGAGCTCACTTTTGTAGCCCAGGCTGGTCTCGAACTGACACCAATCCTCCTGCCTCAGCCTCCCCAGTGCTGGGATTACAGGCGTGAGCCACCACACCCGGCTACAGTTGACTTTAAGTTTTTTTTTTTTTTTTTTTTTTTTTTTTTTTTTTTTTTTTTTTTTTTTTTTTTTTTTTTTGTGTGTGT
>PVJA010051847.1:0-12645 GCA_004027025.1 Myocastor coypus
CTCACTTTTGTAGCCCAGGCTGGTCTCGAACTCACATCAATCCTCCTGCCTCAGCCTCCCGAGTGCTGGGATTATAGGCGTGCGCCACCATGCCCGGCTAACATTCTTGAAAAAAAAACAAAAACAAAAACAAAAAAATTCTGGGCCCGGCAGGATGGCTCAGTGGTCTAAAGTGCCTGCTTGGAAAAGCTTGGGCGGCTTTAGGAACCATGGTTTGATCCCTGGCACCACATGCTGTGCCAGCCCTGCCCTCGGGGCGGACTGAGCCGGCCATAAAAATGGGTGAATAAAGAAACAAAGGTTCTGAAACAAGAAAAAAAAAAAAATTAAAAAATTCTTTTAAAAAAATTCTATGATGTGGATGGATAGACCACATTTATTTATCCATCCATCAGATATTGTACGTTTAGGTGTCATTTTATTCTTTCTAATTTTAATGATTCAAATAATCTATACACATACATTCTCCATATAAAATACATTCTCAATATAAAAGAGGCAAACAGTGTAAGCACATTGGAGTAAAAGCCCCCTTATCTCTCCTTCAGTCCTATTTTTCTCTCTGGAAGTGACCATTCATGACACTTTGTCTTGAATCTTTCTGTGGACGAATGTTAGATTTCTTTACATAATGTACTATTGCCCTATAGGCTCCATAGAGTGTAGCTCCTCCCACAGGCTGGGCAATCACTATCTTCTGTAGTTAAGGTGGGTCCTAAATGTTTATAAACTCAACAGATCCCTGGGGAATGTGTGGCAATACAGTAAAGGGGCTTTTCCTTGTCTCCTAACATCCACTTCAGGTGTGGATGGGACAGTGAGTGGCTGGGAGGAAGCCAAAATCAACAGCTCCAACCCTCTGCGCTATGACCGTCAGATTGGGGAATTTACAGTCACCAGGGCTGGGCTCTACTACCTGTACTGTCAGGTAAGCACTACCTGGCTTGGTGGATAAGACCTTCACTGAAGGGAGAAAGGTTCCGTTTTGGGTGAAAGAAGGGGACAAGCTAAGGGCTGGAGGAGAGGGGGTTTAGGGCTTGGAGGGGTGGGCTGCCTGGACACTTAAGGAAATTTGAAATCCAGGTGAGAGCAAGCAGAGACCTGGACTCTGCTGGCCCTCCCCCTGCCCAGGTGCACTTTGATGAGGGCAAGGCTGTTTACCTGAAGCTGGATCTGCTGGTAGATGAGGTGCTGGCCCTGCGCTGCCTGGAGGAGTTCTCGGCCACAGCAACAAGTTCCCTTGGGCCCCAGCTGCGACTCTGTCAGGTGTCAGGGCTGTTGCCCCTGAGGCCAGGGTCCTCCTTGCGGATTCGTACCCTGCCCTGGGCCCATGTTAAAGCTGCCCCCTTCCTCACCTACTTTGGACTCTTCCAAGTTCATTGAGGGACCAGTCTCCCAGCAGATTTCCTAGGGTACTGGCTCCCTGAACCGTGCTCTAAACATCCAGATCCCTCTATCCCACCCTAAGCCTTCCAGGCTACAGATCTGCCCCTTCCTCCATTGGCTGTCAGGGCTCTTTCATGTGTTTTCCCATTTCCCTTCCTCTCTTATAACCCCCCCACTAGCTCCTGAGCTCCTGATCTTCCCATGCCCCCTCTTATCCTTGACTTTCCCCTGACCATACCCCCCAGAACATCGTGTTTACTGACCCTGTGGGCAAGGATGGGTCCAGAAGACCGAGCTTCAGGCACTGAGAGGAGCTGGAACTTGTGGCTAGAAGCCAAAGAATCTGGGACTGGGCCGCGAGTTCCCAAATGTGAGGGGTAAGAGCCCAAGACGAGCTCCCTCCTTGACAATTCCCTGTGGATTTTGAAAGCAGATATTATTTTTATTATTATTGTGACAAAATGTTGCTAAGTGGATATTAAAGAGAATAAGTCATAATTTCTCATGCTCTTTATTGGGGCTCTGGTCTATGGGAAGTGAGTGTGGGCACTGAAAAGCAGAGATCTGAATGCCTCCAACTGGCACATGGGGCAGAGCAGAAAGGTGCACTGCCCAGGAAAAAAACCTCTGTTCAAGGTACTGCAGAGGTGGCCTCATTTCCCTAGGAGGTGAACTTCCTCCTGTGGGGGAGTCCCTGGTTGGGAGGAGCAGGGCCCTTTCTCTTGGAGACCTCAGGACATTGAGCAGGTGCCGGCTGGGAGATGGGGGTGGGGAAGCTGCCCTGGAACGAAGGCCCGGAATCATTAGGCTGGGTAGCAGGGCTGGGCATTTGGGGTATCTAGGTCCCTGGGTCCTGGGGAGGAATCCTGAAGTGGCTGGGGGGCTTGGAGCTGGTTCTTTGTCTTAGTCCAGAGCCTTATGTAAGAGCTCTTCTTGGGAAACAGGAAGCTTTGCTTGCCAAGTTCAGCACAGGGAGCAGAGCAAGCCGTATTCCAACACACCCGGCCCCAGCCTTAACCCCAGCACCCGGCCAGTTTCTTGTCCCTGGTTTGCTCCCTCCCAAATCCTACCTCCCTTTTCCCACTTTCAGTCACATCTAGCAAATTCCCCCAAGATCTCTCCCTTGCTGGGCCCACCAGGTCTTCAACATTCACCCCAGACCCTCCACACTGCCCAGCCAGTCCCCCATCCCTGCTCCTGGCACCATGCCCCGCAGCCAGCCAACCTTCCCTCCCCCAACTCTGGAGCCAACCCCGAGTTCCTGAGCACTGGCCGCTCCTCCTGGGTGTCACTGACAGCCCTGTTCTTCTTAGAGAGACTGGCACTAAACTCTCCTGAGGCTAGGGGAGGCTTGAGGTGATACTAGCCCCACAGCAGGTGCTTGCAACACCCAAGTACCCCCAGCTTGCTTTCCCTTCCCTCCTTTTTATTTTTTAGTTCCTTTTTATTTTTCCTTTGCGTAACGCTTTCTGCACCACTGCCTGCACCCCAACGCCCCCACCACCACCTCCCCATTCCTGAGACCACAGCTGTTGGCAGGGTCCCTGGCTCATGCCAGCCTCGTCTCCTTTCTCACTGTCCCCCAAAGGCCCCCTGGACAACATGGGGGCCACAGTCCGAGAGTCATCAATCTCAGTTGCTCTCTGGTTGAGTTGGGGGGCAGCTCTAGGGGCTGTGGCTTGTGCCATTGCTCTGCTGACTCAACAAACAGAGCTGCGAAGCCTAAGGAGAGAGGTGAGCCAACTACAGAAGAGTGGAGGGCCCTCCCAGAAAGGGGAAGGGTCTCTCTGGCAGCACCTTGGTGAGCAGGTGAGTGAGGGGAAAGGGAAGTCTGCAGTGGTGGTGGTGGCGAGATGGGTGGCAGCAGGATCTCTGGGGCTCTTGGTTTCAGCTTTCGAGTATACAAAGTTTCAAATGGATGCAAGAGAGGGTCCTAGGTAGAGAAGTCAAGGGAGCAGCCATTACAGGAAAGGAAACTGTTAAAGATTAACACTTCTTTACCTAACAGATGTTGGAGGGCAGCCAGCACCAAGGCACAGAATGCCAGGGAAAAGTGCAGGAGAGATTTGAGGCATTCCTGGCACGGTGGAAAGCTGAGAAGGAAGGCTCTCTGAAACCCTGGCATCTTAGTCTAATGCAGACCTTTTTTTTCCCCCCATGAACAGAAACCTGATGTCCTGCAAGCCTGGGAGAATGGGGAGAGATGGAGGAGGAGGAGGAGGAGAGCAGTAATCACCCAGAAGCAGAAGAGTGAGCCCTTGGGCACAACCAGGGCGGGAGGTGATGGTTCATCATGCGGACTGCAAGCCCCAGCCTGGGTGAGGGTGGAAGGTGAACACCAGGGCCCTTGGGCATGTGCTTACTGCTGAGATTTCCTCCTTCTCTCCTCAGAGAAGAACTCAGTTCTGCATCTTGTTCCCATTAACATTACATCCAAGGGTGAGCTCTATTTTAAATAATGGCTTTGGGGTAGAGGCACAGTCCAGGACCCTGGGGATGGCACCAGCTCCCAAAAGAATCTTATAGATGAAAAGGGGAGAGCTGGTGTGTGCCTGAGAGTGCAAAGAAATCCTGACAGCCACACTCCTCACCTCCAGAGGATTCTGATGTGACAGAGGTGATGTGGCAGCCAGCTTTTAGGCGTGGGAGAGGTCTGGAGGCCCAAGGATTCGTTGTCCGAGTCTGGGACGCTGGAGTTTATCTGCTGTATAGCCAGGTAACCCCAGACATACCCTAGTTTCATACAGGGGCCTGGAGGCTGGCACTGCACTCTTCTCCCAGAGTCTGTATGCCCTGTACTGAGGGTTCCTGATCTCTCTGTACCAAATGTCTTTGTTCCCTGGCTTCTATATTAGGGTACCTAAGGACTCAGAACCAAGCTGCACCATTCTGTTTTTCTCCAATATGTCTGTCCTTCCCTGTCAGGTCCTGTTCCATGATGTGACTTTCACCATGGGTCAGGTGGTATCTCGGAAAGGCCAAGGAAGGCAGGAGACTCTATTTCGATGTATATGCAGCATGCCTTCTGACCCTGACAGGGCCTACAATAGCTGCTACAGTGCAGGTGAGACCCATGTGAGCAGTGAAAGGTAGATGTGAGCAGAACAGGACCTCACTGATTGGGGGAGTGGTGTGAACAAAATAGGGGGTTGGAAGCCTGGTGAGAAGCAGATCTGCGGGACAAAGGACAGAACTTAGGTCCTTCCAGGAAACAGGAAAGATGGAAGCACAGTGCAACATTAAAGAGTGTGTGGTGGATGACTGTGCTTTACTGAGCATGTGTTCTCTCTTTTCTCAGGTGTCTTCCATTTACAGCAAGGGGATATTCTCAGTGTCGTAATTCCCCGGGCAAAGGCAAAACTTAGCCTGTCTCCACATGGAACCTTTCTGGGGTTTGTGAAACTGTGACTGTGTTATAAACAGTGAGCTGGGAAGGCCAGTGTGGGTACATACTGGAGACAGACACGAGCTGGCTACATAAAAGATGGGGAATAGGCAGGAACAGAAACTTTTCCTTGCCTTTATGACTCTATTCTTCCTAAACTCCGGGTTAACAGGTTCTAAAGAGATAGAATATCTTGCTTTTATCTGTCATCAAGCCCTAAATTCTTGTGTTTGTGTGTGGCAGTGGGAAGGAGGGTGCGAGGCCTTGCCCAGGCCTGCAATGGGTCTATTGGAATGCATCCAGGACAGCACCACCATCTAGTGGCTGTTTGAGGGAATTGTCCTGCCTCTTGGCAGAAGTCAGGAAGCTTCCTTCAACTCGGGAAAATCCCTACTTCCTCATACCAGGCCTCTCTCCAAGAGCCCTTTTGCACCCAACAAAAGCCTCGTCCTCGCTTCTACCTATTGTGCCACTGTTTCCGTGACTATCTCGAGATGCATCTATTATGCGTCCGTCTGCAGCGGGCGCCCGAAACGAAGATGGGAGGTCCTTTTGCTGCCATATTATTCTTCGGGGCCCAGGTTTTGCCGTTCGTGCTTTCCATTCCAATACCGTGGAATGCCACTTTAAGTCCCCTCGGGATGGGACTGCTGTCCAGGAAGCCACCGATGTATCCTATGCCCTGCCATTGCTCTTGCTTCATTCCTCTGAGCTCTTCTGCTCAATGCTCACTTGAAGTTAAATAAAAGAATGCGTGATATCCCGACTCAGTTCTAGCGCTTCGGCTTGGGCAGTCCTTGTAATGGGACCTCCCTGTCCGTCTGTCTTTGCTCCGGTGCGCCCCGCTGAACCAGCGTCCTGGGAACCCCCAGCTCAAGCCCACGCGAATGGAACTCCCCTGGGTTACGCCGCAGGACGAAAGGCAGCACGGCGATACGCAGGCGCATACAGGCTACCGGTGAGGCCACCATGAGCAGCCAGGTCCAGGTCGGTGGATATGCGCAGGCGCAGCCCCGCGTGACGCTCCGGGGCCAATAGGTCCCGTGGCTTCTACGTTCTCGGGTAGGCGGCGATTTGGATCGTTTGTGGCCGCGCCGGCGCCGTTCGCCGGGTGTGACGCATTAATCGTGCGCCGCCACGGCCGGTGGGCCTGGGGATTGCGGGAGGGGGAGGAGGTGGGGGAGGTGGTAGTGGTGGAGGTGGAGGCTGAAGCCAAAGCCGAGCAAGAGGTGGCAGAGGTGGGGCGGCACGGCGAGGAGCGCGGCCCAGAAACGTTGGAAGCCTAGAGACGGCAGCGCTTGAAAACAGCAGGAGTGGCGGGGCCGCTGCCGGCGCCTAAGAGATGAGCCGGGAAGCCTGAGGCGGAGACGCCCGCCTTCGGGCCTGTCCGCCCGGCTTCCCCTTTCCCGGTGAGGACGCCCCTTCCCCTCCCCGCGCCCTGTCGTAGTCTCTGACATTCCTAGGCTTCGCTTTCACCTAACTCAGACCTAGAGGCCTTCGGTGGAGCTTTTTAAGGCCCCTGTGCGCCAACCGCCCGAGCTTATAGGACCATACAGGTGCTGGGATGCGTTCTTGTCCCCAGAGTTGAGGCAAGAGCGGAGCCGATCCAGCCTGGGTCTCGTCGCTCGCTTCTGCCCCAGTGCTTTGATTTGGTCGCCTAAGCAGCAATATGATTCCCTTGCTTCAAAATCTTTATCCTTTTATCATATTCAACCCCCTGAGCCATAACCCAGGTACCCCAATTTGCGTCTGAAATGACCTCAGCATGCCCATACCCCTTCCCCACCTCATTCATGGGGGGGAGGGGAACTGTCTTCCCACACTGGAGCACAGTTTCACTGGTAAAGTTCTGTTATCAGCAGGTACCTCTACACTGCGTTAAGATTCCTGTGCTGATCCATTTTCCTGAGCTAAATCACTTTTGTGGTTACTAGGCTCTCATAAGATACTCCTGGTGGAATTAACATAGAGAAGTAGGGCCTAAAACTACTGGGCAACCCCTGGACTTCTGAGAAAAGACTTCTGCATCCTGCCCCTTAGCCATTTTTCCTTGTCTACCTAGGCAAGGAAGAGATGAGGACACAGACTCTACTTAAGACTTAAAACTGTTAAGTGCCTGCATAGGGAAGCGCAGGGACCTTGGTTCAACTCCTCCACCACCACGTGCCCAGTCGGCCCCGCCCCCCGGGCGCAGTGTGCTGGCCACTGAGACTGGGCTTGGTGGTGAAGGCCTGTAATCCCAGCTCAGGGGAGACTGCAAACAGGAGAATGGCTATAAGTCCGAGCTGCATAGTGAGACCCTGTACCAAATACATTAAAAAAAAAAAAAAAACTATTGAGTTTTGGAGCATCTTTTTGTTCACTTGCTTTGAATTCAGAGGAGGCATGCTGAGGGTAAAGCAGTGTGGATGGGGATGACAGGTAGATTCTAATACTTTAAACTTTGTCTTATAGGATACTGGAAGATGAAAGAGACTATACAAGGGACTGGGTCTTGGGGGCCTGAGCCTCCCAGACCTGGCACAGCTTACACAAGCCCCAGGCGGGAACGTCTTCGTTGGCCCCCACCTCCCAAACCACGGCTCAAGTCAGGTGGAGGATTTGGGCCAGATCCTGGGTCAGGGACCACAGTGTCAGCCAGACGTCTCCCTGTCCCTCGACCCTCTTTTGATGCCTCAGCTAGTGAAGAGGAGGAAGAAGAGGAAGATGAAGATGAAGAAGATGAGGAAGAGGAAGTGGCAGCATGGAGGCTGCACCCCAGATGGAGTCAACTGGGAGCTTCCCAGCGGTCTCGCCCTCCCCGCCCCACTCATCGCAAAACCTGTTCACAGCGCCGCCGCAGAGCCATGAGAGCCTTCCAGATGCTGCTCTATTCAAAAAGCACCTCCCTGACATTCCACTGGAAGCTTTGGGGGCGACACCGGGGCCGTCGGAGGAGCCTTGCACACCCCAAGAACCATCTGTCACCCCAGGAAGGGGGTGCAACGCCACAGGTGCCATCCCCCTGCTGTCGTTTTGACTCCCCCAGGGGGCCACCTCCGCCCCGACTGGGTCTGCTAGGTGCTCTCATGGCTGAGGATGGGGTGAGAGGGTCTCCACCATTGCCCTCTGGGCCCCCCATGGAGGAAGATGGACTGAGGTGGACTCCAAAGTCTCCTCTGGACCCTGACTCAGGTAAGGTGGGAAAAGGGCCAGGGTGGAGTGGGGAGGGCTAAGAGCCTGGAGCACCAGGAACCTCTTGATGTGGTGAGAATTAAGGAAACCAAGCTATGAGTTCCAGAATAGCTGGAAGTAGGAAATAAACTAAGGAGACATAGATGGATAAAGGGAGGATGGTTTTAAGAAAGTTGGTCTTGTCCACTTCAAATTCTTTTTCTTTTATTTTATTTATTTCTTGTTTTAGAACCTTTTTTTTTTTTTTGTCTTTTTGAGACAGGGTCTCGCTATGCAGTTGAGGCTGGCCTTGAGCTCACTTTTGTAGCCCAGGCTGGTCTCGAACTGGCACCAATCCTCCTGCCCCAGCCTCCCAAGTGCTGGGATTACCGGCGTGAACCACCACTCCCGGCTAGAACCTTTATTTGTGTATTCACTCATTTTTATGGCCGGCTCAGCCCGCCCTGAGGGCAGGGCTGGCGCAGCATGTGCTGGGGATCTAACTGCGGTCCCTGAAGCCACCCAAGCTTTCCTAAGCAGGCGCTTTAGGCCACTCACCCATCCCGCTGGGCCCCTCAAATTCTTTTTCCACCTCTCAAGAGCCCCTGTGTGTACATCTCCAGAGGATGCCTTTTTCATGGTGCTAAATTGGGATATCCCATTAGGGGAGTGTATCATCCATGGATTTGTCTGTGACCTTGTTTCTTAGAATATTTTACCTTTAGAGAACTCTAGACAAAAAACATATCATATGGGAGTTTGTGACAGAGTCCCAGTATGCAGTTCAGGCTGGTCTTAAACTTCCAGTGATAGGGCGGGGGAGATAGCTCAGTAGAATAAACATTTGCCTGGCAAGGGCCTGAGTTTAATCCCCGGTTCTGCAAAAACAACAACAAAAAAAACTTCGTGATTTTCCTTGCCTCTGAGTCCTGACATGTGCCACCACCCCAGCAAAAAAATTGTGTCTATTTGGGGCCCGGCAGGATGGCTCAGTGGTCTAAAGTGCCTGCTTGGGAAAGCTTGGGCGGCTTCAGGGACCGCGGTTTGATCCCTGGCACCACATGCTGCCCCAGCCCTACGCTCGGAGCGGGCTGAGCCGGCCATAAAAATGAGTGAATAAACAACAAAGGTTCTGAAACAAGAAAATAAATAAGTAAATAAATAAATAAATTTAGCCAGGCGTGGTGGGTCACGCCTGTAATCCCAGCACTCGGGAGGCTGAGGCAGGAGGATCGGTGCAAGTTTGAGACCAGCCTGGGCTAGAGAAGTGAGCTCGAGGCTAGCCAGAACTACATAGTGAGACCCTGTCTCAAAAAGACAAATAAATAAATAAATAAATACATTTAAAAATTCTTTTAAAAAGTTGTGTCTATTAGTCAAGTACTTAGTATTTATTACATGCAGGGTATTAAACTAGGTGTTAAGCATATATTAGAGACAAATATCTCTGTGATTTTTGTTTTGTTTTCCCTCTTTTTTTTTTTATCTTTTTGAGACAGGGCCTTGCTATGCAGTTCAGGCTGGCCTTGGACTCACTTTTGTAGCCCAGGCCAGTCTTGAACTCACATCAATCTTCCTGCCTCATGGGCCCGGTGGGATGGCTCAGTGGTCTAAAGCGCCTGTTTGGGAAAGCTTGGGCGGCTTTAGGGACCGCGGTTCGATCCCCGGCACCACATGCTGCGCCAGCCCTGGCCTCGGGACGGGCTGAGCCGGCCATAAAAATGAGTGAACAAACAAATAAAAGTTCTGAAACAAGAAAAAAAAAATTCCTCCTGCCTCAGCCTCCCAAGTGCTGGGATTACAGGCATGCGCCACCATGCCCAACTGTTTTCCCTCTTCTATAAATAGGAGTTTCTACTTTCTTTTGCTTTAGAAACTCTGAGACGTCTTTGTCTTATGTTTTGGGATCTTTATGTCTTAGTTTAAATTGGTAGATTGCATTTTAATCCATCCTTGTGGTTTTATTGCTTGTGTACATCAGTTAATCCTCTTCTTTTTTTTTTTCCTTCTGGGAATTGAACTCAGGACCTTGTGCTTGTCAGACAGGCACTTGTGCCACTGAGCTAAATCTCTAGCCCAATATTCTTGTTCTTTAACTGTACTCATTTTCTCATCCCGGCCCTATTTGCCTTTCCTTCTAGGTCTCTTCTCGTGTACTCTGCCCAATGGCTTTGGGGGACCACCTGGGCCAGAAGGGGATCGGAGCCTGGCACCCCCTGATGCCAGCATCCTCATCAGCAATGTGTGCAGCATTGGGGACCATGTGGCTCAGGAACTTTTTCAGGGCTCTGATTTGGGCACTGCGGAAGAAGCAGAGCGACCTGGGGAGAAAGCTGGTCAGCACAGTCCCCTGCGGGAAGAACATGTGACTTGTGTGCAGAGTAAGCTTTAGAGGACCTAGTTTCTTTCCCTAAGTTAATTCCTAGGTGAGAATCTCACTTTTCTCTCCTTCCACTCAGGCATCTTGGATGAATTCCTTCAGACTTATGGTAGCCTCATTCCTCTCAGCACTGATGAGGTAGTGGAAAAGCTGGAGGACATTTTCCAACAGGAGTTCTCTACACCATCTAGGTGAGGTTTGAAGGACAGATGTCCTTAAGGTATGGACTTAAGGTATGGGGAGAGAACACTGTTGCCTTTTCTCAGGGCTATACCTGGAGAGCAATTTGTAAGCAAGGTGCTAAGCCCCTATAAATTATCTAGTAGGGTCTTTACAAGGACTCTGAAATACATAAGTCATGTGCCTTTCTGGGTTATGGGTCTTTTAGCAGGTCCTCAAAAGAACCAATAATAGCTGGGCGTGGTGGCGCACGCCTGTAATCCCAGCACTCGGGAGGCTGAGGCAGGAGGATTGGTGTGAGTTCGAGACAAGCCTGGGCTACAAAAGTGAGCTCAAGGCCAGCCTGAACTGCATAGTGAGACCCTGTCTCAAAAAGACAAAAAAAAAAAAAAGAACCAATAACAAGGTGGGAAAAATCATTTTAGATTCTTATTCAAGGCAGTAGGAGGTTCTGGAAGGTATTTATATGTGTTCTATGGTCTGCCATCATTTCTTACGTGGTTCCTCTTTCGGTCTATTCAGGAAGGGCCTGGTACTACAGCTGATCCAGTCATACCAACGGATGCCGGGCAATGCCATGGTGAGGGGCTTCCGAGTCTCCTATAAGCGGCATGTGCTGACTATGGATGACTTGGGGACCTTATATGGACAAAACTGGCTCAATGACCAGGTGAGAAGAGGTAGAGAGACAGAACTAAAAGGAAATTGCAAGCAGCAGGGTGCGTGGAGCCCTCTCCATGGAGAGCCCTGTACCCATGTCACACTCCCATGGCAAGTTGCCTTTCATCTTATTCCCAGGTGATGAACATGTATGGAGACCTAGTCATGGACACAGTTCCTGAAAAGGTAGGCCCAGCCAGTCCCCTTTGTCTCTTCCATTATATATATTTTTTAGGGAAAGGAATAGTAGATGTTAATATTTCAAACTTTTAAACTTGGTCCTGAAAATGTCAATTTTTTTCTTTTCTACCAGTCTTTGATGTTTTGCTAATCCCAAGAATTGGGATGGGAACATGTCTATAAGAAAAGGCTAAAAGCAGTAATTTTTTGGTTAGTGAATACAACTGGGGGTTGTTGAAACATGTCATTGGAGCCACATGAAATGGAGTGGCCTGGAGTGGGGGTACTTGTTGGGAAGCTCCAAAGTCTTTAAATTCCATCCAGTTCTTTGTGTCATTGGCACAGGTGCATTTCTTCAACAGTTTCTTCTATGATAAACTCCGTACCAAGGGTTATGATGGGGTGAAAAGGTGGACCAAAAATGTGAGTTACTCGTGTAATACCTTGGAACTAAAGAATTAGTCCTTTATTTTCTATGAATCCTCTTCAGTCCCAAATATTAAAACATCTTGTGTGTACTAGGTACTGTTTTAGACATTAAGGATACTAAAGGAAATCTGTTGCCTTCGTGGAGTGGGAATAAGCAAGTTGTATTTCAAATAGTGCTAAATGTTGTGAATAGGTTAAAACAAAGTGAATGGGGTGTGTGTGTGTGTGTGGTGCTTGGGATCAACCCAGGACCTTATATGCTAGGCAAGTGCTCTATTATTGAACTATACTCGAAGCAATAATGTGATAGCATGGAAAACAGTATTTTTCTTTTGGATGCTCTAAGGTTTTCTATTGCTGAGCCTTCAATGATGAGAAGCCAGTCCTATGCAGATCTAGGGGAAGAATGTTCTACACAAATAACTGAAACTCAAAAAACACAAATGAGGAACAGAGGGTCAGTATTGGTAGCCTATGTGATTGGAGCAGAGTAACCAAGGGGAGAATGATAGAAGATTGAACAAGAAGGTAGAATTTATTCTGTGTATACTGAAATTTTAAGCAGCTTGAATCTTTATTTATTTGTCTTTTTTCCAAACAGAGTTTCACTGTGCAATTCAAGCTGGCCTAATCTTCCCATCAGTCCTCCTGCTTTATCCTCCCAAGTGCTTGAATAACAGGAATATACTACCATACCCAGCTTTTGATTGATTGATTGATAGTTCAGGCTTGAACTTGAGGTGATCCTCCTGCCTCAGCCTCCTAAAGTGCTGGGATTACAGGAGGCATTACTCTGTCCAGCTGTATAGTCCCTTTCCTTCCCTTCCCTTCCCTTCCCTTCCCTTCCCTTCCCTTCCCTTCCCTTCCCTTCCCTTCCCTTCCCTTCCTTCCC